>JAEAOA010001901.1:555000-580000 GCA_016746295.1 Potamilus streckersoni | reverse complement strand
CAACAACATAGTGTCTGTGTCTCAGATCTTGTGTGAAAACACTTAGAAGCTATTGCAAGATTGATATTTGACCCCAATAATAATAATGTTGTTGTTATCTCCTTACACGATAAACTATTAAGTGTAGTGCTGTGAAAATGCATCAGAGATTTGATAAAATAAATGATGACGACAAGAGTAAATCCTTAAAATATACAAATGTCAGCAATGCACTCAACAAGATCGAGAAACAGTGTTGCATGAACGTGACAGTTAATGCAAATGTGTATTAATTATTTTTTTTTACAATGAATGCTTAAACATTAATTGTACAAATATATACCCTGACTAAAATCTGTGTCCAATATTTTAACACGATATCAGTTAGATTCGATAGTTTGCACTAGACTTCAAGGTCAAAAGTATAGACTTATGTTTGTAAGTTGTGAGGGCGTGTAGTCCATACACACATGATTAGGAACTGATAAAACTTGTTATGCAGGTTTATCAAAAGAATATCTTGAACGAAAACACACGTCTCTTTATGACCTGAAATTCGAACCTTTTAAGGTCATTTCTCCAATCGTACATTGAGAAAGGAGGAGCTTGGCTCGACTGCGGCCTCCTACTATACTCAGTTGTACTTTAATCAGTTCCAATGACGATATTATAGTGGTCAGTACCAGGCTGCATTTAATTCTATGCAAGCATGAATGTATTCGAATATGCAGACCAGAAGCAACTAAGAAGATAAAGAAGGACCTGTAAGGTAACACATATATAAGTGACAAAGAAAATGGAAAAAAGTGCCTGTAAAACGGTATGCTGAAATAAATAAAAATTAAAAACAACCAAAACCTCAAATAAAATAAATAAATAAATAAATAAATAAATAAAGTTCAATCATATGTTTTCATAAATATCGATTAACATTTAAATTAGGTTTGGATACAATATTTTCTGCAGAAGTGTTAACAACTAGACGCCTCATTTTAATTGCCTATTTCAGCCGAGTTGATTTGATTCTAGCATATAGGCGTGAGCAATTTATACCAGCAAAATCAACTTTCTGCGACAATTAAAAGCCCATTTAGTCTGGGGAGCTACGGAGAAAGTTGATGTCCTGCAGTTAGGTAATTCAGAATTAGTTCTCATTCGGGCGAAATTGTCGATCAACAAGTAAAATAATGAGCGTCCTTGCCTCGCCATAATGTGTTACTTTGCATTGATTTGCCTTCAATACACGTCTTTTCTTGATCCTATAGTCGCTATTCACATAATTTTAATCAAATTGAAGTCGAGCGATTTGACGCTCGTTCTAGCCTCATTACTCCTCTAATCACGCCAGACCCCGATATGGATTAACTTTAATCCCAGCGAACGATAACTAGTGGGAAGTACTGGGAACGCAGCTTCCTGGTGATCGATATTTGTTGGGTTTTTTTTATATAGTGATGGCGAAATTGAGGTATTAGGGACGGGATTCTGCCAAAAGAAATAAAAGTTTTGACAAAGATTGTTAGCTAGAATTTGGATAGATTAAATTAAGCACATATGATACTGTTTTATGTTTTTTTTCTTCCGAAAATAAACAGTTTAAAGTTAGGGCATAATGAGCAATCATTTTCTTACTCTTTTTAAAAGATTGTGTTTCCCCTTTGTTACATAGAATGTTGAAGGATAAATAGATACCTCAAAGTAGATAAATAGATTCGTCCGAATTCTTCCTAACGATCCCGCACAATGTTTAATAAATTTTGCTTTTAATACGGATTAGAAAGAAAACAAACAAACTTTACTATAAGAATGTACAAGACTACGTATCTAAGTCGGTAGATTTACAAATTTAATTTCAGCTTCTAAACGATTAACTTAGACTTTTTTTCTCTTTTCTCCTATCCGCCTTTGACCTGCAGATTTCCTCCTCAGTGTCAATCACTCGCAAATGATTTTTACTTCATTTTGTACTAACATGTTTATGCAGATTTTTTTTGTCCGAAATTAGCCATGCTGTATTTGTCATTGCAGTATGTCCAAAAAAAGATGCCTCGTTTGTCTTTGCATTCGTATGTCCTAACATGCTATTCCTTGCTAACATGTAAAGTTCGTTCGGTTCTCTTGCAGTCAGCTTGTACACTTTAAAAATGTACCACTTTTGTGTTCCATTTTGTGCATAACATGGACGAGGTTGTTTAATTTTAAATTTATGCCTGTGATTAAGTTTTTTTTAAAACTGCATTGTATGTCCATCTGTACTTGTGTTAATCTGTCTAGGAACATTATTACAAACTTACATAGATGAATGTGTGTGTGTGTGTGTGTGTGTGTGTGTGTGTGTGTGTGTGTGTGATTTAGATTTTTAATGTAGCTTTAACAATTTTTTAGTCATATCGCTACGATGTCTGCAGTGTGACAGTTTATAGTGATGTCTAGCACTGGGGCATCATGCCGCAGACATGTAGCATGATGTCCCACTCAGTCACATTATCCTGACACCAAGCCGACCAGTCCAAACACTAACCTCTTAATGATGAACGTCAAGCGAGGCAGCTGTTAGTACCATTTTGTAAGTCTTTGGTATGACTCGACCGGGGATCGAACCCACGACCCCCCCGCATCCGAGGCGGATGCTCTAACCACTAAGCCACCGGAGCAATTCACATAGATGTATGGATCTTGCCCCATAGAATAAAAGCAATCAAATACACCGACATGTTTAAATTTACATGTTGATTCTATGTATATACACTTTTTGCTTTAATGTGGGTAAGAAGATTAAGAAGATAAATATATAGATGGATGGATGAACAGACAGAGAGACAGATAGATAGATAGATAGATAGATAGATAGATAGATAGATAGATAGATAGATAGATAGATAGATAGATAGATAGATAGATAGATAGATAGATAGATAGATAGATAGATAGATAGATAGATAGATAGATAGATAGATAGATAGATAGATAGATAGATAGATAGATAGATAAATAACTGCAAATAACAGTTTTTCAAGTACATATATGAAACAACAACACTACAAAACTATTGCAAACTGGCTTTTGCACTTTACCAACCAACAGGTATTTTTCTCGGTAAAACGCATGCGCAAAAACACGAACAAAAGCAGCAATAAATACATACAAATGTACAAAGTACAAAATCCTGAGACAAGAAGAAAATAAAAGGGTCTCGTATGTTTACTTATTTTCTTCTGTGTTAATTGTTGTGTTTTGTATTTTTGTGCTTTTTGTATGTGTTCGAGTGCTGTAACTCTAATTTGGTGTTATAAATATTGGTTTGGTATTTGTATTTAGTCATGCCTTATGCTATCTTATATACGGACCATAGTTTTGATGGAAAGTAGTCACGACTCATCCGACATCATTCAAAGCAATTAGGTCACAGTGACTTTTACTTACGGAAAACAAAATATCCTGGCTAATCTCTCAACCAAATTTTGGGTTAAACCTCTATTCATTAACCATCGTAACTAAGTTCTCTGGTTTTATAAAGAGAAAAGGAAAGACCTGTAATGGGAAATCTACAACAACAACAACAAAAAAAAAAAAGAGAGCGGAATTAAGTTAAACATGCATATTTGTGAGAGCGGGACCGAATTATGCTAGCGCATGAATCAACTTTGCAAATTGTCTTTAAAATATATTGAAAATTACGACATATTTTACTTGATGTATTTGAGAATAGTTTACTATACCATTAGCATACCAAAATATGTTGCTTTATTATTTTTTATTTTTGTCATTTGTATCAAACCAGGGATATTTTAATTTTAAAAAACAAGTATTTTTGCAAGACTTCGTTCGGTGTTCCAAAAGTTGAACTAGAAGGGATACACTAGAAATTTGCAAAGCCAAATGTCTACATAAACAAACGTTATAATATGACAACATGAATGTCCGTATGCTTATCAATGTCCATTCATCGACAGTCTTAATATAAGCACTTCAATCGTTGACTCTGTTGTAGTTTTTACTGGATTTTTACTTTCATACGAAACCATTTTGAGAACACTGTATTAGATAAAGATGTTTTCACATAACTGTTAATTGCATATAGAATTTACGAAGTTCAGACCTAAGATTTTAACGCAGTCTAATTAACGCGATTTGTACCTTCCAATTTAACAAAATATTTGAGCACTTTATATGATGTCATATATCATTCTTTAAAAATGCTAGAGTGAGACATTCGATTGGTTATGGCGTCGAGTTATGACACTAATACAGGTAAGATTTAATATGTAATAAATATATAAATTCACATCCATATGAGTGTTCATTACCTATAGACAATATATAACTAGATGCCTGGAGAAAGTATTACATGTTAATACCCTACGAGATTCAAAGTCTAAAGATATACGAACATGGACCTAAGAATCTGTTTAATTACACGCTTTGTGTTTCTGAATGACATTGCGATGTCGAATTGCTAAGCATTATATTACGTTGTGGCATATTTTTACGTGACCATTAGACTGCTGAATCTACGTATTAATTGACTGAAGGATATATCTGACGACAGAAAATGAAATACAAAAAGGAAGCATCTGAATAATAATAGTTTCTGATCGAAGGATATTATGATTTTTGACCCCTAAAAATGACAATACAATCGCAGACCACCGATTTCTATCAATTTGTCATCTTAATTTACCATTTAATCACGATGCATACCAACATGACTCAACATGTTATATTCGAATTATGATCGGACATATCAGAAATTAAAACAGCAATCGAATAGTTATCATTCGGCGAACTCATATGACTTTATCTAAATATTCATAGGCATATTAACTTATTTAATAATGCAACTACTTGTATTTTGTCATATTCATAAATCACGTCTTTCTTAACGGAAGATCTACAGCCAAAATGCCTCCTAAACAAACCCATTTGTGACTGCATTGGTGTATGATAGGTTAGCATTTGAAAGACAGACACAAGTAATATAGTTAGACAAATAGACAATGACAGACTACACACATACGCACGCAGGTACGCATGCACACAAACACACAGACACACACACACACACACACACTATATATATATATATATATATATATATATATATATATATATATATATATATATATATATAATAATAATAATAATAATAATAATAATAATAATAATAATAATAATAATAATAATAATAATAATAATAATAATAATAATAATAATAATAATAATAATAAATCACTAGGGCTCCAATGCACAAGTGCTTTAGGCATCGACTCAGTAGCAGACTCAGTAGCATCATTTTTGGTACTTGGTGTGTGCTCAGTTGTGTTTTATTATATTATTTGTATCAATTATTAATTCTGCTTGTTATTATCAAGCATTTTGCTGTAGAATCCAGGAATAGCACTTTCCGTTCTGTTTGGTGTATATTTGTCACTTTTTCTCTCTCTCTCTCTGTATATATATATATATATATATATATATATATATATCTATATATATATATATATATATATATATATATATATATATATATATATATATATATATATATATATATATATATATATATATGTGTGTGTGTGTGTGTGTGTGTGTGTCTGCTACGCACGATTTCATATAACACCGACTCTGTACCATTAGTTTTTGGTGATACGTGCTTAGTCGTGACGGGATATGGGATGGTGCGTGCAGGCAATACGATGCGTGCCGTTTACTCGTAGAGTGCGAATTAAAATTCTCTAACCTGTATGATAGTATTATTTGCATTAAATTCTTAATTCTGTCTACTATTATCAAGATTCTACTACAGAATCTAGGGATAGCACTGTCTGTTAAGTCTGAAATATATTTATAATTCTTTGTAATAAAAAATCATATATACCTTGATTTCTTTTATAGGAATCTGGAACGACGATATATATATATATATATATATGTATATATATATATATATATATATATATATATATATATATATATATATATAAAAATGTATGTATGTATGTATGTATATATGTATATATATATATATGTATATATATATATATATATATATATATATATATATATATATACATTTATATATATATATATATAAATGTATATATGATAACTATTTACTAGGTTGTCCTGCGAGTGTGTCTGCTACGCACACGAGTTCATTTATCACCGACTCAGTGCCATAATTTTTTTTGTGGCCTGCTCAGTCGTGACGGGATATGGGCTGGTGCGTGCAGGCAAGGCGATGGGTGTATTATATGTAATATATATATATATATATATATATATATATATATATATATATATATATATATATATATATATATATATATATATATATATATATATATATATATATTGGGGGTTGGTATGTATGTAGCTATAAAGACATCCTCAAGCACTAAATCTTTATAATAATTATTTTATCTGAGAAATACAAGCTGTCATCGACTTCTTTACTGATATACACGGCGAAGCCTAAATTACTGGAAATAACATATGTATGCACGTATTTGGATGATGGGACTTTTGTTTCACTAGAATAGACAAGAGGGTCTGAAAAAGAAAACGTGTCCATGTTAGATAAGAATTACTTTTCCTGGCGGTACGATTCCTGTCTCTTTGCGAAACTCAACTTCAATTGACCTTTAATTGCTATCGCGCATAGATATCAAAACACATTTTATTTCCATCAAGATTTCTTCCCGATATACGAGAAACAAATTAGCCAAATAAAGACAGAGCGCAAGACCATTATAAGTTTCAAAATAAATCGTTTTGCAAACATATCGACCATTTCGCCTCTAAATACCCATTTGTATGATAATTTCCTTGTTGGGGCATCTTTGATTGCCGTCGTCTACAAATATCAGGGGAATGCGTTTATGATCCCGGCTTCGAAATGACAGATCCGATCAAGCGGAAATAGTAAGATTGTCGGGAATAAGCTTGCAGTGCAGAGGCTTCGCGTACAAATTCCACGAATTTCTATCAGATAATTGATCGTAAGAAGCTCTAAACCATGTTCTTTAGAGTTAGATATATTATTGACCAATCTAAAATCCCAACTTACATCACCACATAAAAAAACAACCAGCTTTCAATTTTCCGGAAGAGTTCCAAAGTCCTTGAGAAATTAGGATTTGGCGTTCTTTGTGAGCAAGTTCAGAACTAAGTCCAGCGCTTAGACCAAAAATCTTCCCCGCTTATACGCTAATGCAATTATGAAGTATTCTTTACGAAATTAAATTTCCTTATAATACTGGGACTTTTGGTGTTTAGGAAAAGATTTCACGAGCTTTTCTGCGCTTATGTCCCGCTATAAAACATGGGGATGGGTGAGTTCGATTTCTCTAACTGCATTAGTTGTTTGTGAGGTGTGCATTTCGTCTCATACGAGGCAGAAATAATTCGAATATTGCATACGCAAATGTCAGCAAAATATGAGACCCCAGAGTATTAATTTTGCCTTATGTGGTGGATGAATTATTTGAAGTTTCATGGGAATGTAATTGAAAAAATTGTTCTGGATTTTGAGAGCTCATGCAGTCGACTGTGTGATATGAAAATTACTTTGTTGGTTTTGCGGCTTATTGTTTACACCTCGATTGATATGAAAGTGTTTATAACAGATTGTTGAAGTAGAATATAAGAGCAATATTTTGGGTCATTTTAGTCATTCGTGTGTCCAGTGACAAGGGAATGAAGGAAAACGAATTGGAAGTTCACGTTGACGGAGAAGACTCGGGTGGAGGTAGGTAATCAAGTTATAATTTATTTATTTTGAAGATCGATATTTTATGACAAATCATAAAGCAACACCACTTCGGTGAGGGTAGACCTGAAATTAGACCTACGAATCAGGCTTGTGGTGAAAGAGTCAGAGTGAAATTCAAGGTGAACGTTGTACCTTACGTGGTTGCCGCGAGGGTGCAGTGCGTGAAGTTCAAATCCAGTGGTAATAGGTTTGCCTCGACTTATAAAAGGATAAAATACGAGACATTTCTAGCCATAAACCAATTTTATCCATCTATTGCATAGAACGCACAGATAATACATTATAATATTACGTCAGTCTATCGAGCAGATCATTCGCACCTTTTCTGCTTAATATGTGTATGTGTTCTCGTTCGCGATTTGTGTATTTTATTTCAATTGTATTTTTTTGTATAAAAATGGCAGTAGAATTTATTTGCATGCAAAACCCATATAATTAAATATTTTGCTAAGAGACGACATATTTTCACTTATTTATAAAAAAAAATAACAAGAGAAATGCAACTTTAAATAAACGTTTCCTCCAGTTAAAATGATGTCAGTGCACCGTCAAATATGGTAGCTATGACTTAAATTATAGAAAATCCTTAAAACAAATGCCTATTAATTAATGACATAATCTGTTATTTAACAGAAGGCATCCTGACATAAATGACTTTAAATTTGATATAAGTGATTCAAATTTACTATCAAATATGGCTGCTGTTGCAACAAAGATAGAAAATGTCTAACTGACTTCATTAAATATCGCAGGACAAAGTTTGATGATCAAATTTAATCAAAACAATCTGCTATAAAGAGCTTTGAACTTTTATAAGTGGTTCTGATCGGATTCCAATATGGCTGCAGTTACTAATAATAGAAAAGCATTTTACTTGCTTGCCTCTGTTACATACCACAATACTTTTTCAATGTAACGTTACTTCATAAGGAATGTTCGAGAAATCGTGTTGCACATTTAATGATATTAACGGCATGTTTTCAATTTCCATGGGACACCAATTAAAATATTATTTATTTGTTTTAAAAATTAGCATTTGCCACAAATTAAGTTTGAATATTATAAATATATATAGATGATTCTTTAACACGTTTGAAAGGTTTTACGTATGCTAAGATGGTTGCCAGATGAAATGTTCTGAAAGGCTTATTTATTTAAAATATATCATTGTTTAGTTATTTCTAGTGTATATGTGTTTGTATATGTATTTCTTTGTAAGATTGAGAATCATCCTAAGATTTTTAGGACAGAATTTGTTTTGAATTTTATATAATCTCTAAAGTCCACTAAACAAGTGTGTTTTATGTTTACTGGCCTTGTCAGATACATTTGTTAAACAAGAGTGTTTTATGTTTACTGGCCTTGTCAGATACGTTTGTTAAACAAGCGTGTTTTATGTTTACTGGCCTTGTCAGATACATTTCTTTCTCCGGTGTTCTCATCCCATTCAAAGTTTCTCTTCGCATTATGTCAGTGGTGTCAGTATCAACACTGCCTTTTTCTGTCAACAAACTCTAATACCAGTATAACGTCTTTCAAAAGTGTAAAAAATATATTGATAGCTTAATCATTCCACTTCAAGTTCAGTGTAAGATTAAAATTTAGATAACAATTAACAGTAGCATAGAAAACCCATCTACTATAGGTTACAATTTAAATTCATTGTGAGGGGTTGCAGTTTTCTTTTGAACTGAGATATTATATTTCAATTTCGTTTATATCAAGATAATTTTTATTAACAACTATAGTGGATACAATATTTTGTTATAAATCAGGGCAAGCTAATTGTTAAGCTCTTGACAGACTAAAATTTTTAAAATAAACTTCTCAGGCACCCTGTCCAGAACACTAAATTGTTGGTCCCTAAAGTTTTCAGCAGTGCAAAATTTTCCGTGTTACCGAGGTATACTAAAGCACCTCATTGCGATAAGTTAGCACGTATCTGAATAAGAAAGAGAAAGGAATATCTTGTATAAAACCAAAAGCCGGTTCATCGTACTTTTAAAATCAATGCCGGACACATGACGACCTGTCAGTTATTTTACCCAACGGTATTCTGTAATGTTATACATAAACTCATTTGATAGTACGTTAGAGACTCCAGTAACAAACGTTACTTTGACCTGAACTACAAAGATCGATTGTTTTTAAAAAAAAGAATTTCACTAGGTTTTTTTCCATTGTTATTCTCTTTCTTTTTTCCATCTAATTTTCTGTCTCTTTGAAAATCATTTTTGAGATTATGGATTGATCCATATTTACAAAGAAGAGGGAGGCTTTTTCAGTAGTGTCTATTTTATTTTGTGCACTCAAATGCTGCAGTGTACAATGCTTTGTGTACAATATAAAGTATGATGTAACTATATTTTCGAGGCATATGTTAAAGAGTTTGTTTAATGTGGTGGGTGGGTGTGAATACCTATATTCTCTATAATTTTTCTAACTGCATTGGCCACGCTCCTAGTAAACAACAATCTTGATCAAACTTACTTTAGCTGGAAATATGTTGCATATTAAAATTCTCAATTTGTGCCACTTTGTTGATGGCTTAATGTTTGTCGAAAGGTGTGGTCTTTACTGTAGAGGAAACGCTACTACGCAGAGTGAAACACTGATCTGAACATTGCAATACGATACCCTGCAGCATCCGACCTAAGGATCGAAACAGACATCGCAAAAGCTTTGCACGTAATCGCTGCAATATCTCGAAAAGAGAGCTACTATTAACCTCTCTTTTTTATTCAAAATATTGGTGATTATAGAGGAGAATCGGGCATTGGCATATATCTATCTCCGCTCCCATGGTAATGTATTTCGTTATAATCTTTCATGAAAGTCGTATAGTAATTATATGGGTCTGAAGTTGTTTTTATCGTTTATTATTGGGCTTGTCCAATCACATCACTAGATATTTAATCACTAGTCCAGTATGATGTATTATGATCAACTCATTTCGTTCTTAACTGAATAAAAAAGTAGAAGAAAAATAAAATATCAGGTGATTATTAATTTAGTTATTTCGCTCTTTTGTTTGGTATTTAGCCTCACTATTTTAGCATTTTTGGCTATATCACGATCAGGAACGTACATAAGCAGCCGACCATGGCTTGCCATGGCGGATATCGGACCCTTGACCCTTGGATTACATGTGCGACACTGTTACGATGGGGATCCTCATAAGGCGCTTTTCTATAAATTCATACCAGGTAGAACGGTGGTCCTTTCAGTTTATAGAAAATGTATCTTCAAAAAGATAAAATACTTACAATGATGATGATGATGACGACGACGATGACGGCGACGACGACGACGATGATGATAATGACGGTAGGGCTGATCATGATGACATCGATTTTGCTATCGTTGATGTTGAAGGGAGTGTTCTTCATCATATTTTATTTCTATTATTTCTATTGTTTTACCGAAACATGACCATTTGTATTTCTTCGAAAAATAATAAGAAAACGTGTGCAAATATGCATGCGTGCAAATATGCACGTGAGCAATAATGACTCAGTTCTACTATACCCTCGAAACACATGGCAGTGGGCTCAGAGAGGTAACATTTCATCACTAGTCACTTTATCTCATAACAAGTATATCGTATCCACATTGAAACCCACTACGATGTTAGTATATATTACCAACAAGTTTTTTTTTTTTTTAAAACAAAAAACATTTTAGAAACTAGCTGAAAAAATACTTGCCAATGACTGCGTGTAGAAATCCTTGAAAATATGGGAACGAAACTCGAGGCTTTCAAATCAATTTCACAAGTTTCACAATCAAATTCACGAGAATTTTACGTCTAGACGTCTTTTCTTGGTCATTATATTACAGATATCTTTCTGTAAAGATGGGGGGGGGGCCTGAGTGGCCGAGTAGTCTAAAGCGCTCACCGTTACAGATCATTGCCATCTCACGTCTGTCCGCGTGGGATGAGTCTCGGGTTCGGTCAATGTGGGTATGTGAGGAAGCATGTCAGTAATTTCTCGTAGGTCGATGGTTCTTTCCAAGATTTTCGCAGACTCTTTTTCCACCATTGATACTGGTCACCATGTATAGTTTATCTTGTGCTGCAAAATGGCTTATAACCCTACAAAAGTTGTAAAGACTACCCCCCCACAAATGGTAACCTAAAAATAACCTTGATTGACGTCGGTTAGACGAAATGATGTTCGATAAAGGATTAAAATGGATGTTTTATTATGCTCCAACCGTTTGCTTTTAAAAGTCGACATCGTCATCAAATTATAGCCATGTCAATATGTATAGTTGAATGATTGGTTTATACACTAATGTATCCATTTATTATAAAAAAAATTAACCACTGTCTCACAGATATAGAAATTAAACACACCCTAAGCATGGGCATTGTTCTAATCATATTCGTATATTTTCCACGGCGTATACCAAATATATAACTTGACGAACATGTTATATTGTAAGCGTGTGTTAGATTTTAATATTCACAGTGTTAAGTATAGATGCACCGGGACTAATCACTAAAAATTTATCTCTAAATGTAATTTGAGAATGAAACAGTTTGAATGAATTGTCTCTATTTAATGTACTAGCCAAGGTGTCCGGTTTAAAATGAGAAGAAATATGGGGGCAGGGGGCCAGTCTTTATGTACAAATTTAATGCTGTAATCAGTGACCTATTACAAAAAAGTCATAACAAATCAAACACACAAGTGAGGTCAAAAATGTCCATATTTTTTAGATACCTATATTAAAACAAAGCATAAAAATATTATCGACTTGACCAGAGGGGCCATTGGCAGTTCGTTGCACCCCAACTCCAAATTTCTACCTGCAATTGTCATGTATCATTTTTGACACCATGTGATGCTCCCAGTGCAAACATAAGCCCTTTCCGAGATGACAATTCTGCCAAACTGTGTACTAAAGTGGCTGATCCAATTAAGAGAGAGAGAGAGAGAGAGAGAGAGAGAGAGAGAGAGAGAGAGAGAGAGAGAGAGAGAGAGAGAGAGAGAGAGAGAGAGAGAGAGAGAGAGAGAGAGAGAGAGAGAGAGAGAATTTATGTATTCGTTCATTACTAATATTTTATTCAAGCTGACCGCACATAATAATTAGTTTTAACGAAAAACTGGTCCAAAGCTGCTTTAATGGGAATTCGCCCAGGATATACCGCTTTTGTCAGGCTGTACATTCTATTGCGGACATACTTGTCACATCGGATATTACAATCCCCGTCTGTCTTTTTCGGGGCTAATGCCCTTTGCACTAAACAAAAAGATGGCGCATTTGTGCATGAACCAACCATTTCTCATCACCCTTGATCGGTTGGGTAGGAAGAACTCTGCCAAGAAAAACATCTCCCCATCTATGGACTCAAAACTGGTTTGTTATAGTGCAGCAAATTATCTGAAGATATGCAAATGCCCTTATGTCAGTTGTTTCTTCTAAAGCCAACGAAGCAAGCATTGCTATTGATACTGCCTTACCCGTGTAGATCGCCATGCATTTTAACAAAACAAAAAGTTCACTGTTGTACTTAGACGTGTTAAATTAGCTTGCGAAAAACTATGCTGCAAATTCTATTCTGGCACATACACTTATAATCTTTTCTTTTGTTAATGGTACAGTATGGTATTCTAATCATAAATTAGATAGCAATGCAAACCGAACAGATATTTACACATACCTGGGACAAACGGAAAAGAATGTCATTGTCACGTTGTAGATAGATAAATCATTGTATTTTTTTTTACATTCATTACAAACATGCATCAGAATTGTTATTCCTCATGATCATATTCCATAAGTTCATAAGCAACAAGTAAATGTACGGAAATTTACAAGCGAGGACCAATGACTGGCTTTACCGCTGGCGCTATTCTTCAATTCTTACATCCAGTTGCTGATAAAATCGGTCAGATATTATTTTATTTATCTGATTGCCAATATATTTATTCATTCCATAATTTGGATTGAACCTGTTTGGACTTAACTTTTCAAAGAAAATGCCCCTCTCTTGATACAGCGGGTTTTACAGCCACCTCATGCTGCAGTAACTCCTGTACAAACCTTTTGTTTGCATAGGCTGGATGCAAGTAGTTGAAAATTATTGATTGACAGCATGGAATGCAAATATTTTTCAAATTTGTTTCCTTTTGTACCTTGGTCGTCCTATTAATTTATGACAAGTCGGTGTGCCTTACTTGGTAACTAGCATTGAGTTAAACTCTCAATGCCACTCAGAAAGTAACATTAGGGATACGACTCAAAATGCTTCTGAAGCTATTGTGGACAAACCAACATGGCTCCGAAGTTTTTTGGTTCGGTTCCGAATGATAGGATTAACCTAACTATAACCACGACAAAATACAGGCATAAGTAAAGATCATAAGAAAATTCAGGACCAGATGAAGGCAAAACGCATTGAACTAACAAATATCATCCGCTGCATAATTAAGACGAAGGTATAAAACAATTATGAAGGATGAAAAGAAAATGCAAAATCGAAAGATTATAATTTGAAATTTAAGAAATTAACAAAATGCAATAATTTTAAAAATGATTATTATAATGGGTTTTTTTCGTGTGCTTCATCCATAAGCTGAATATGGCCTTTGGAGAAAGAGAAAAATAAGTTCATGTGACCTGTCTAAAGGTTTGGTATACAATTCCTTGAAATGAACGCATCTTACAGGTTTCATAACTATGAATAGTTCTTCTTAAGAACATTACAGGGCTAAATGAAAGAAATTTGTTGCTATTTACAGAATGTGAATGTAGTGTGACATGCTTTATACCTTGTGAGCAGTACTTATATAGAGTAATATTTCCATTAAGTTTCATGAATGTAAACGAGAAAAGTGAAATTCTTCATGTCAATGAGAAAGTGAAATCGATCGAAATGCCAAAAGAAACTGAATTTTACGATAATGGAGAAAACAATCTTGTTTTGCCAATGCTTTGATTCTTCCAAACGAATATTTGATTGGTTCAATTGATGATAAGAAATATAATATATATCTTATTTTCGGTTAAAAAAGAATACGATGTTTTACTTTCAATGCGTGTTATCATTTAGCATTGAAACGAGAATCTTTAAAGAAGTCACTTAAATGATGTATATTACAAGATAAAAAATTGACTCAACTAGAAAGAACCAGGGTGGCGTACCCACACTCCTCCTTCAGTGCTTTGCCGTCGCTGCCGTTTCAGTACCCACCCACCCCAGTCTTATAAGGACTTTCCCCTCCGCTTCTATCCACAGCTAAAGATATCTTCGTAAATCTGTAATCTTTACCATTATTTCCACTTTTGTATGTTTATTCAATGTAGAATCAATTTATTTACGTTACTGTCTGTTTCTAAGTTCATAAAGATCAAATTGTAACTTTCGTTGTTGACATCAAATCGCTTTTATTGCCAGAAAATCCTTTGTTTAAAAATGTGCGTTTCCACTTCAACAAAAGTGTGACCTTAGCTAAACGTGTCGCTTTTTTTCTCCTGTCAAAATTCCGTGAGCTCAAGATGGACGACTTGCAAAAAATGCTAGAGGAAATTCATTTCGTATGTATTTTAAACTTTCATTTTCATAACATATATGTTTCTCTCTAAGAAAATTATTTGTTTATATCAAATTCACATCTACTGCGTGTGGATTATGCATTAGAATTCTTTCGCACACAGATTTATATATTGTATTTAATGTACATGCTTTTCCTAAAACGAAACGGGGCTGTATGCCTATTTTATATATAAAATTTAAACTGAATTGAAATGATATATATATATATATATATATATATATATATATATATATATATATATATATATATATATATATATATATATATATATATATATATATATATATATATATATATATATATACCAAAGTTATTGTAAATGTATCCGGCAATTTTGAGCTCAAATCGAGTAATCCTACACCTATCCTATTAACGTAGCAAAACTAACATGAACTAGAGCTTTGGAGTTGACCTTATGTATCAATAACCGCGTTGTATGACCTTGAACTTCTAATTTACAACTGAATCTTTCGTCCGTAAAGAAACCTTTCGTGAAGGGGTGCGATTAGATTTGGATTATATAATCGCCATATTGCATAGTTTTCATACCTATGCTATTTTCAATAAATAATCATTTAAACGATTTCAAACTAATTAATCACTAATCGTTGAATTTAATTATATATTTGTTTTACATATCTATCAAAAGTGCTGAAGTTGTGCATATAGGTTAAGGATTTATAAACAATATACACATATAAAGTACAGCTGCCGAGTTAGTGTTGAAGCTTCCATACAAACTCACATAGCTTTGCATCACACAGACTCACGCGCGCATTTTCAGTTGCAAAAGATTGTTGCATTATGCCCCAAAGAATGAATAGAACTGGCTTAAGTGCAATGAAATAGTTAAGATTAGTCAGCTAAGACAGTAGTAATAAGTTAGAACTAAATATGCTTAAAGGAATTAATCATCTCACGAAACGCTTCCTTCCAAAGAAGATAGTTTCATTACATTTATTTCAATTATAGGTATCCTTTGCTAAGGAACCCCTCTATACCGCTTGATCCAAAAAACTCTACAGCGCTCAAGTGAGATCGGAATTCTATCCACGTTGAATCCCACCACGACGTAGGCATATATTGGCGAACTAAATCTCCGGCTTTCATTCCGCGGCCATTATGGATGTTGCGGGAGATACAACATAATCCCTGGATAATGAAGTTATACGGTTGACGGAACCATTTCAATGTGATGTTATTACACCAGTCAAGAACCTAATACCATCTTGACGAATAACTTTTAGATCCCTTCATTTGCATTATTTGTACATTTGCTTGCAATTCATCACAACCAGACAATAATACGGCCCACTGTGACAAACTGGTTAATAAAATAAGTTGGTTTTTTTTGGCAAAAGATTGAAACTGGAAGTAAAATACAATGCTTTGGAACAAAAATTAAAAACTTAAAGAGTTGATCTTTGTTTTCTTCCTGTATTGTAGATCTAATGACCTTCATACACATTACAGCTCGTCATTTCGGTTGCACTTCTCTCCTGTTTCAGAGTAAAATGTATTAAAATTTGACTTGTGTTTAAATTTATGGGGAAAAAAATGGTTCCATCTGGTCAATGAAGTTCCTATGTAAACACCGTTTCTATTTACATATAACAAATATAACAAACAATAGGGACACTATATGTTCCCTGACATGAGTAATTGTACGTTATTATAAGACAGGTTTAGGAAGCTAAAAATGGACAATTGCAAGAATCCAAAATATGTTTTGTTGGTGTTGTTAACGGCAATGTTAACATAATTTTGGCTATATTATGCAGATGAAATGGGAGATAAGTTCCTTTCAAAAGACATAAACCACGACAGATGCACAACCCTTGGATTACAAGTTTGACGTTAAACCAGCACAATAACCGCTGCTTCGCTACAAGTTAGACTCAGTCTAGTATATTAGTCGTGACGGTATATGGGTTGGTGCGTGCAGGCAAGGCGATGGGTGCCATTTACTCGCGGACCTGGGTTCGAAACTCCGTAGAGTACGAATTTAATTTGTCTAACCTGTAGGATGGTATTGTTTGTATTAAACTATATATATATATATATATATATATATATATATATATATATATATATATATATATATATATATATATATATATATATAATACAAATTATATGGCGAATATCAGTCCTTTCAAGTGCACTGGATCCAGCAAGTGATCACGTGTGTCAAGGATTGATTAAGGTAAATGCAATAAGCTGACAATGAACAGTGCAAAACTAGTATCTGACTAGCCTGAACGCTTTTGACTCTTAATAAGTCTTTTTGTAAGGCATCTACAAAGCATTGGCAAGACAAACAAAACAGAAATCTGTTCTGTTTTCAAACCTTTACATGGCTATTGCTACAGGAATTAAACCTCTAAATGTATTATGTTTGAACTAGTTTACATCAACTTGTTTCGGATACTGGAAAACAGTTGTATCCGCAGCATTAACAACAAGTTGCTTGCTTGGACTCACGGTACTATTTCAATTCCAATAGTTAACCTATGCAAACACCATGATATTAAAAATTCAAAACCTTAAACGTTCTGAGTGCTCATGATCAAACCTATATATTTCAGTATAGATGAAACCTGGATGTCAGTATCTTTGTAGAGAAAAGGATATAAGCCGCGACATTTTCTGGACCTGTGTTTGAAACACGTGCTTTCGATTCCGCACCAAAGAGTCAGGTGCTAATTTTAGTAATGAGTGTTACAAACTCAGGACTGTTAAAAGACTGAAATTCCATTAATAAAACAATGTCTATGTTTTTCAATTACAACTAGGATAAGCTCTCTAAGGATTCTTTTTCCTAAAATATAACTTAAGCCATTAACCAATCCTGGCCAGCCAAACCCATATATACTCTGGTTTCCAAATTTCCGTACAATTAGTACCGTGTGTCCTACAAGCCTTAGATATTTTGTCTCCAAAGTCACTCTTGTTCCATTAAAGCCGCTTCAAAGCTCAAAAAGTACCCGCAAAACAGTGAAAATAATTTTGGGGGACAATTATATGAATTCACGTCAGGGAACGGTCAAAATCATTCACGGCATCTTACAATGCAATCCTTTAACAACACAAATCACTAGTTAGTAATATCTAAAAATGAACGGGCCATTTTTGTACCGGTTCCTTTGTACAGCATTCGGTACAAAAATGGTCCCATCGTATGCAAATATTTTATGGAAAACTGGAGGGTGAGCTTTTCGTATCGGTGGAATTTACACCATACCAGTTGTTGTTCTTCGTCGATGATATAAAAATGAAGTGGCAACATCGAAGATAAAGTCTGGATGATTTCATATCAAAGGCAAACAACTTCTATCCTTCAATAAAATGCACGGCAGTATTCTTCAACTCAAACCACGTTTTCCTGGACACAAAAACCAAACTGGTAGAAAAGAAACTCCATACATACATCTACTCGAAACTCACCTGCAAGCACCAGTATCTCTTCTCAACCAGCCGGACACTGAGGATACGCATAATTCGTTCCGACAATGAAACATTCCAAAACAAGGTTTGAATAATCATCTAAACAGTTAATTTATTGAGGATACGACAAAGACCCGATTAGGGAGGCAAACCAAAGGGCGAAACAAACAAGCCACAATGACTCACTAAAATATGGAGAAAAGGAAAATGCTGATAGGATGCCATTTATCCTGATCTACCATTCAGATAATCCCAAAGTAGCTAAATCATCGGGAAACACTGACTCAAGTACATCCCAATGCTAATCACTAACTAAGACAACACTAATCAATCTGGCCTTGTTGCGATGAAAGATGGAAAACCTGTCAACATACGATACAGACAAGAACAGTTTCTACCACGGTGACTAGAGAAAAACTGAACATACATGGTCCAAGCAAAACGTGCAAAACAAAATGCAAGTTATCTCATCACATGCAAGATCTGTAGCGTTCGATAAGTTTTAAAAACTGAAAAGCTACACTAAAGGATCAATCATCGTAGATCTGATTGAATGGCAAAGAAGCTGCACTGAAACCGAGTCGCAGAACACTTCTCCTCCCGTTGCCTTTCTTTCAGTGATATAATACTTACTGCAATTGCTCACAATCCCTACTGGAATTCCAAATCCAGAACAGAAAATGAATTTTACTGGATACGCCGCCTTAGAACATTGTAATCAAGCGATTTAAACCAAGAAGTCTAGAAGATGACAATCATGCACATATAAAATGATCTTTGTGCGGCCGACATATTTTATTTTAAATAATTCTCTAAATTTGCTTATTAGTCACCCAATAACCTATAATTACTATTATAACAATGAAAATTTATAGGTTTGATTCTTGTAGAAATAGTCATGTAAAATTTGCAAACACAATGGTTTTTCTGTTTTATTTGTTTTTCTTGCCTTTGAAAAAGATTCATTAAGTTTCAAAAGCGCTCAGGCTAGTTAAATACTAGTTTCACAATGTTAGTTGTCATTTTATTGCATTTATCTAAATCAACCCCTGCACTTGAAATTACTGTTATTTGCCTAATGATTTGCGAATGTGTGTGCGTGTTGTATGAAAGTATCGCGAGGAATCACACACACACACACACACACACACACACACACACACACACACACACACACACACAACAGGATCCAACTGAGATAGTTCATTGAAATGCAAATACCTACTTTTTAT
The DNA here is from genome assembly GCA_016746295.1 of Potamilus streckersoni. Lineage (NCBI taxonomy): Eukaryota > Metazoa > Mollusca > Bivalvia > Unionida > Unionidae > Potamilus > Potamilus streckersoni. The sequence continues at coordinate 560,000 of JAEAOA010001901.1, read as the reverse complement.
TTTATTGCTTTTATTTTTCAAGTAGGCTTTTCATTGAAAAAAAAATGGATTTTCACTACGCAGTGTTGTAAGAAATCTTTTTATTTTAACAAGAAAATAGTGTAGACAGAGAAAAAAAGTCTTCACATATTCGTCGTGTGGATTAATATAATCAGCCATTAAAACCATACCTTGTAGATAAGAACTAACGATTAAAACAATAAGATATTCTGAAATTTATTGACTAGAGCTTCAAATTCATATTAAAAATATCGTCGTAAAAGACGACATAACGATGTGTTGAATTAATCTAGGTAAGTATTACATTTTTCGGCCCTCTCATCAATTAAAACACCCCCTTAAAGAGCTGCAATGAAGGAGAACACCCACTAGTTAGATAACTATGTGCGGCATTAAAAGGATTGGCGGAGAAGCCAACTTGTCTGAGGAAAAATGAAATGCATCCCATATAAACTTTTCACAGTCAGGGGGATTATTGGTACAAAGGAAGGAGGAAATTACACCGTATATTAAATTATGATTTTTAATATCAATTTAGTCATAGGCGCGTGGATACGTATTTATTACGCCAAACGACATTCACTTGTATGAAGGAAACATCTCGTGCCGAGTTTAGATTCCTTTATATAACGAAATACATCACATATCTTGTTGTTTTTTTTCTTTTCCTTGTAATCAATCAGTCCATTAAAGTATGCAAACATTTGTAGCTGATTAACAAAGCTACGGGCAGTGATGTTTCTAAGAATACTTGTGTTAAGGGTGTTGCTTAATAGAAGACATGAATGCTTCTAAAGGATCATATAAAATGCAATTAATAGCGTTGAGTTTGTGTTGTATTTATGTTTTGTTTATGTCTGTCCTTTTCGTTATTGAAAAATTTTACAAAGATGTAAGATATTGCTGAAGATGCACAGTTTACTGGAGTATATGTAAAAATGGAAAAATTAAGTTGATATGTTTACAAGGCTACTATTTTTTAAATTTCATTTTTTAAAAAATTAAAACTATCGTTTAATTTCACTGTTACACTGGTATGAGAAAATAAACATTAAATGACACGAAACAGTGCAAATTATATCTCGAGACAAAGCCAGATAGAACTGGGAGTCAATAGAAACATGAATTTAGATAAAACAGAACACAAAACAATATTTCCAAATCGTCAAATAAACTTCAAGAAATCCCGTACAATGTACTATACACTAAATTAAAACTAGAACACAAAATCTAATGCATTGTTCAACTCAGAAAGTCATTCAAGGAAAGGGATTTGATACAAGATCGAGCTGTGTACTATTTCGAAAAATGTACACGTACGTTGCATTATTTTCATAACATTTAGCTACACTATATTTCTGGTATTGTTATTTTTTAATTTTCTAAACCAAAACAAGAAATCTGTAATATCCCATGTTTCGACTATTTAAATGAAGAGTTTTTCAAAATAAAAGGTTGATAGTCGTCACTTTACTTTTATGCAAAAATGATAATGCACCTCACGATTGTTACAAATGCGGAAAACAATCAACGAAAAAGCCACATGATCTACGTAGCTCTTTTAACATATGTGCATGGTATAGACCAAACCCATTCAATTAATATACATTTCCACAACTCTTCCTGAAGTTATATAGCTATTTCTCCACGAGACGGAAATGTTCGATATGTGAAATTGAAGAAAAATGGCGACAAAATACAATGTAGAAAGGAACCGGGGCTTAGTATGCAACAGTGGGGTAAATTATGAAAGATATAGTTCATTAGGTGTTTTTCTTTTTGGGAGATTGCTGAAAAATAATGTCTAAATCGGACTGCAACCTTTTAAGTCTAGTAACATTTCTTTCTGTCAGATATAGAGAGAAAAAATAAACTTCGCCCACCGTCATACCTTCCAAAAATAATCGAATCTGATATAACCATTACAAGTTGAAATTTCTGGCATGTATGTTCAGGGATATAAAAGGCTAAGGCATGCCGGCATTAAATGCAATTGTTCTATGCTGAATTTAGGAATAACTAAAAATATTATGCAAAACCCTGTATTTAAGAAATGTATGACACCTGTAGTAATACTAAATAACTGAGACTTCACAACAACAGCAACAACAAAAAACTACACAAAAATAATGATAGTAATATTAAAAGAAACTTAGATGGTGAGTGGAAGAGATTGCATCAACCAATTTTTATTGCAAGTACGGAACAAAAATTATATATATATATATATATATATATATATATATATATATATATATATATATATATATATATATATATATATATATATATATATATATATATATATATATAAACTTTAAATAATATAATTCATGCACTTATTTCTGCATGGATTTTAGGTGATCATTATTAAAACAATATTTGGCATTACAGGTTTCATATTGTTGTCCTCAGGTAGACTAATTCATTTCTTACAGAGTGCGAAGATATACCAGAAAAGTCAATATCGATGATTAATGTAATGGTGCGTAGCGCTCCGGTTGAATAATGGTTAGATCTACCGACTCGGATGCGGGAATTTGCGGGTTCGAAAGACTTATATCAAAGACTTATAAAACTAATACTAACTGCTGCCTCGCCATGCGCTCAGCATTAAGAGGTTAATGTAAGGACTTGTCGGCCTGGTGTCAGGATAAAGTGAATGAGTGAGACATGATGCTAAATGGCTGCAGCATGATGCCTCAGTGCTAAAAATCCATGACATTTACAATAACAAACACCCACCCACCCCCATCCCCACACAAATGGTGTGTCTGTGTATCAAGTCATGTTGTACCGTAGCGATACGCATTGAGTTCAATTTGTTTTGAAGGATATACAAACTTATCCATGTGTTCTTACATAAAATAGACACATTTAGTAGCAATGTCGCATGGAATTTCAACTCAATATTCCGATATTGTTGATCCCATCTATAGAAACTCTGTTCAGGAAATGTTGAAGCAACACATTCTGCACCCCACCCTTCAAAACTTAATTCTGGCATCCTCTCCCAATAAAATGTGTTTTAGTACGGTAATTGTGCACCCCCACTTTACCTGCCTTATGAGACACCTCGTTGCTATGTTATTGCTAAAAGGGTTCTGAGACTTCTAATTCCTTGCCCCGTTGATATGTTATTGTTACAAGGGTAAGTTTCTGAGACTTCTAATTCCTTGCCCCGTTGCTGTTGTTGCTACAAGGGTAAGTTTCTGACACTTATAATTCCTTGCCCCGTTGCTGTTGTTGCTACAAGGGTAAGTTTCTGACACTTCTAATTTCTTGCCCCGTTGATATGTTATTGCTACAAGGGTATGTTTCTGACACTTCTAATTCCTTGGGGCCCCCAGTGGCCAAGTGGTTTAAAGCGCTGTCCGTTACGGATAACTGCCATCTCACCTCTGTCTGCGTGAGCTCGAGTCCAGACTCGGCTAACGTGGGTAAGTGAGAAAGCCTGCCAGTAGCTTCTCGAGGGTCGGTGGTTCTTCCAGGGTTTTCCCAGGGTTCTTCCTTCACCTTTAATACTGGCCGCCATGTATAGCCTATCTAGTGCTGAAAAATGACGTTAAACTCAACAACAATTCAAGTCAATTCTAATTTCTTGCCCCGTTCCTCTTGAAATATTTAAGTCACATGTCAAGAAGTTACTGACTGAAATTAGGATTTGTTTCCCCGAGTCGTAAAATTTTTTGTTTAAAGTTATAATATCTCGTTCATCTTAACTTCACACTATAAAATGATTATACATTGACCAAAATTCGTAGCTGTTAGAAAAAGAGCAAGTAATGCAAATGAAACATTTGTTTTTATCAGGCGGGCAATGGCCAGTGCTGTCTTTTCCATATATCTAATTGTAAATTTGAGAATATTTCTATATTCAACTTGGCTCTATCTACAACTAACTCTCACTTTTTTATTTTAGTCTAAAAGAGGATATCCATATAATGGCAGTAGTCATTTCAATACAATGCCATTTGTTTGTTGTCTTTTGATTTCAGTATAAAGGAATGTCAACGTCATAAATCAAACAGATCGTAGAAATCGGAAAAAGTCCACATTTTCCATTTCTAATTAAATTTAGGTCAACCTGGATATTTTTTTGGTGGTGGGGTAAATATGTTTTAAAATTCTGATTATGGTAGAGAAAGAAAAAAGAAAGAAATAATTTTTGATTAAGGGGAATGCTTACGTAATTGGAGAGAACACCATTCAAATTCTGGGGGAATACATGGAGGGAGAGAACTGCTCTCTTATACGGGAATGCATCGAGGGAGAAAATAACTCTCTTGAAATACAGGAGATGCGTCTGTGAGAGATGACGTAATTTTCAACATTGTGAATCAAGTATTTAGTGTAACAGTCCACATCGTTACATTTCATATCGTTTTTCCATTGTGAAGGATATTATTTTTCAGGATACAGCTTTTTCGAGTTTTATTAATATGCGAATTACACTCGAGATATTTATTAGGTTTACAATTGCATGTTTCTTAATTAGTTCATTCCTAGAATATAACTATATTTATTCATTTGTATTGGATTAATTATAGTCAACTGTGACGTCAAACATGTTTTCTTTAAAGATAAATATTAATTGAAAACGCATTTTAGATAAACATATGCATGATTTTATTTTTTATTTTATTGGCCCATTTTAAAGGTTATAAAAGTTGGGTTTTCGATATCACTTTTCATTGCTAATATTCAAAGTGAAGTATGCAATATTATGAATCCTAATATATGGGGAAACTTCGCAATAGAGACAGTTTTTGAATGATTTTGGTTTCGTTTGCTAGGAAATAGTTATTTGGTAAGATTCAAAAAAATATTGGCGACAGGAGAGGAGATATTCCAGTAGATAATATACTATACTATACTATACTATACTATACTATACTATACTATACTATACTATACTATGCTATGCTATGCTATGCTATGCTATGCTATGCTATGCTATGCTATGCTATGCTGTGCTGTGCTGTGCTGTGCTGTGCTGT
>JAEAOA010001901.1:537500-552500 GCA_016746295.1 Potamilus streckersoni | reverse complement strand
CTATACTATACCATACTATACTATACTATACCATAAGATACTATACTATACTATACTATACTATACTATACTATACTATACTATACTATACTATACTATACTATACTATACTATACTATACTATACTATACTATACTTTACTATACTATACTATACTATACTATACTATACTATACTATACTATACTATACTATACTATACTATACTATACTATACTATACTATACTATACTATACTATACTATACTATACAATAGCATGCTATGCTATGCTATAATATACCATGCTATGCTATGCTATGCTATGATATGCTATGCTATGCTGTGCTACGCTAGGCTACGCCACGCCACGCCACACCTCACCACAGCACACTACACTACACTACACTACACTACACTACACTACACTACACCACACCACACCACACCACACCACACCACACCACACCACACCACACCACACCACACCACACCACACCACACTACACTACACTACACTACACTACACTACACTACACTACACTACACTACACTACACTACACTACACTACACTACACTCTACTCTACTCTACTCTACTCTACTCTACTCTACTCTACTCTACTCTACTCTACTCTACTCTACTCTACTCTACTCTACTATACTCTACTCTACTCTACTCTACTATACTATACTCTACTATACTATACTATACTATACTATACTATACTATACTATACTATACTATACTATACTATACTATACTATACTATACTATACTATACTATACTATACTATACTATACTATACTGTTATATGCATTGCTATGCTATGCTATGCTATGCAATGATATGCATTGCTATGCTATGCTAGACTAGACTAGACTAGACTAGACTAGACCAGACTGGACTAGACTAGACTAGACTAGACTAGACTAGACTAGACTAGACTAGAGTAGACTAGACTAGACCAGACCAGACAAGACTAGACTAGACTAGACTAGACTACACTAGACTAGACTAGATTAGACTAGACTAGACTAGACAAGATATGATTTGATATGATAGAATATAAGACATGATTTTATATGACATGACATTACATGACATGACGTGGTATGACATGACATGATATGATATGATATGATATGATATGATATGATATGATATGATATGATATGATATGATATGATATGATATGATATGATATGATATGATATGATATGATATGATATGATATGATATGATATGATATGTTGTTGTTGTTGTTGTTGGGCTTAACGCCATTTTTCAGCACACGATAGGCTATTCATGGCGGCCAGTATTAATGGTGGAGGAAGAAACCGGGAAATCACCGGAAAGAACCACCGACCCTCGAGAAGCTACTGGCAAGCTTTCTCACATATCCACATTCGCCGAATCCTAGACTCGAACACACGCAGACAGAGGTGAGATGCCAGTGATCCGTAACGGACAGCGCTTTAGACCACTCGGCCACTCGGGGCCCCCGATATGATATGATATGATATGATATGATATGATATGATATGATATGATATGATATGATATGATATGATATGATATGATATGATATGATATGATATGATATGATATGATATGATATGATATGATATGATATTATATTAATTATATTAGGTAAGGTCATGTCATGTTATGTCATGTCACATTATATTATATTATATTATATTATATTATATTATATTATATTATATTATATTATATTATATTATATTATATTATATTATATTATATTATATTATATTATATTATATTATATTATATTATATTATATTATATTATATTATATTATATTACCGTCATCTTGATATTATTATTGTTTGTCGTCAAGGCTTCAGAAACTTAAAGCACGTGTGAAGAGAGTAGCTGGCTGTGTCTATTGTTGTAATGCAACTTGAAAGCCTTTGACACAGCATTTTTCTCACACATCTTTCCATCCATAGAAAAGCTAGATATCAACTCCTTCCATTAAATATATATATATATATATATATATATATATATATATATATATATATATATATATATATATATATATATATATATATATATATATATATATATATATATATATATATATGTATGTGTGTGTGTGTGTTTCTGTGTGTGTCTGTGTGTGTTTGTTTATTTATTTATTTATTTATACAAGGACTTCGGTTTTCTTGTCTTAACCTAGACAACCTTTCGAATAACATTCTGTCTTTTATTTAGAAACTTAGAAGTCAAAAAGTCTTCTCCACGGTTTCAATACGAAGAGGATGTAGCGAGTTGTTCCATCAATACGGATTTGTTAATCGCCTCTTGAAATTATTTTCCCACTCTATTTTCTGGGTCTACGTTTGCAGTCTACGTCGCGATATAATTCGGTTTTCATGGCTTTTTGAGTGTTCTGGTCTGTTAAATTAACAACATCCATCGTAACGATCGTCTCGTGCAACGAGAAGTGGAGTAGATTAAAGGACTTAGTAAAATATCCTAATAATTTGTTTGCATGGAAATATATCATTTTCTTGGAATGACTTGAAAATAATGTGGGTCTTTTTTTATATTTTGACTGAAAATTTTGCAGTAAGAAGATTTTCAAGCAGTTAATTATGGCACCCCACAAGCAATGCAATTTGTTCAATTTCAATTTCGGTTTGAGTGTGGGATACAATGAAATGTAGACACTCATGGCGTGTAGTAGGTCTTCTCAAGTGTTAAGGGATTTTGGACGAGGGTCGGCCATGATGAAAATAAAACCAAAAGTCATGGAATAGGAGCTATAGAAGTTGAGAGCCTGTGAAGAAAATAGGCGCTTACTTGTGGGGAAAGTTTAATGGTACGCGCCACCTGCAGTTATCACTTCATGTTAAGGTATCTGCCGTAGGGAACTAGGCAAATATACTAATAACCAACGTATTGAGTTTTTAAAATCAAAGATGAATGTTTTCTTTGGATGTCTGCTTAAGTATTGATTGATCGGTGTTAAACAGCATATCAGCAAACAAAACTCTGATTAGAGCACGGGCAATGGACTTGGTCTTACCCAGAAATACACCATAGTAACTGACCTAATCTGGTATCAGCAGGATTTAAACCCTCAACCCACCGAATATGAGTCTAGCAAATTAACAATTGTGCTACCATGGCTTCCCAGAAATTGCGATTATTTGTGTACACAGTGAGTAAACTGTACAAAAATAAAATATCAATTATAAGATTTGTTTCAATTCTATTGTAGGTTTGTAGGTTTTCGTAAGGGTGAATATTGGCGTGGGGTTGGGTGTGGTATGATATGTGTGGTGTGGTGGGGTGGGGTGTGGTTGGGTTGGGTGGTATCTGTTTATACTTATTTCATAGTCGTCTGAACCTGAAAACTCAGATTACTTATTTGCATTAGCTTCCAAAAATAGTTTCGGTTTAGTTCAACTTCAAAGTTGTCTGGGTCTTATGCTCCCGTGATACGCAGAGATAATAATAATTATGAAAATAATTATGAAAAGGAAACTGTGATAGACTATGAAAAAGACAATATTATGTTGAAACTGCGATAGACTTTGAAAAGGAAAGTGAATCGGTAAAAATTGCGATGGGCTATGAAAAGGACAGTGATTTTATTGAAATTGCAATAGTTTATTAACAGAACAGCAATTCTGTTGAAATTTTAAAAGCTGAAACGATTAATGGTATGCATCTGATCATTGTATGACCGCTACTACACTGACATTAAAAAATAAACATGTCTGTGTATGACCGCTAATACACTGGCATTAAAAAATAAACATGTCAGTGTATGACCGCTAATACACTGACATTAAAAATAAAACATGTCAGTGTATGACCGCTACTACACTGACATTAAAAAAAAACATGTCAGTGTATGACCGCTAATACACTGGCATTAAAAAATAAACATGTCAGTGCATGACAGCTAATACACTGACATTAAAAAATAAACATGTCTGTGTATGACCGCTAATACACTGGCATTAAAAAATAAACATGTCAGTGTATGACCGCTAATACACTGAGATTAAAAATTAAACATGTCAGTGTATGACCGCTTATTCACTGACATTAAAAAATAAACATGTCAGTGTATGACCGCTAATACACCGGCATTAAAAAATAAACATGTCAGTGTATGACAGCTAATACACGGACATTAAAAAATAAACATGTCAGTGTATGACCGCTAATACACTGGCATTAAAAATAAAACATGTCAGTGTATGACCGCTACTACACTGACATTAAAAAATAAACATGTCTGTGTATGACCGCTACTACACTGGCATTAAAAAATAAACATGTCAGTGTATGACAGCTAATACACTGACATTAAAAAATAAACATGTATGTGTATGACCGCTAATACACTGGCATTAAAAAATAAACATGTCAGTGTATGACCGCTAATACACTGGCATTAAAAATAAACATGTCAGTGTATGACAGCTAATACACTGACATTAAAAATTAAACATGTCAGTGTATGACCGCTAATACACTGACATTAAAAAATAAACATGTCAGTGTATGACCGCTAATACACTGGCATTAAAAAATAAACATGTCAGTGTATGACAGCTAATACACTGACATTAAAAAATAAACATGTCAGTGTATGACCGCTAATACACTGGCATTAAAAAATAAACATGTCAGTGTATGACCGCTAATACACTGAGATTAAAAATTAAACATGTCTGTGTATGACCGCTAATACACTGGCATTAAAAAATAAATATGTCAGTGTATGACCGCTAATACACTGACATTAAAAATAAAACATGTCAGTGTATGACAGCTAATACACTGACATTAAAAAATAAACATGTCAGTGTATGACCGCTAATACACTGGCATTAAAAAATTAACATGTCAGTGTATGACCGCTAATACACTGACATTAAAAAATAAACATGTCAGTGTATGACCGCTAATACACTGACATTAAAAAATAAACATGTCAGTGTATGACCGCTAACACACTGACATTAAAAAATAAACATGTCAGTGTATGACCCCTAACACACTGACATTAAAAAATAAACATGTCAGTGTATGACCGCTAATACACTGGCATTAAAAAATAAACATGTCAGTGTATGACCGCTAATACACTGACATTAAAAATAAAACATGTCAGTGTATGACAGCTAATACACTGACATTAAAAAATAAACATGTCAGTGTATGACCGCTAATACACTGGCATTAAAAAATAAACTTGTCAGTGTATGACCGCTAATACACTGACATTAAAAAATAAACATGTCAGTGTATGACCGCTAATACACTGACATTAAAAAATAAACATGTCAGTGTATGACCGCTACTACACTGGCATTAAAAATAAACATGTCAGTGTATGACCGCTAATACACTGACATTAAAAAATAAACATGTCGGTGTATGACCGCTACTACACTGACATTAAAAAATAAACATGTCAGTGTATGACCGCTAATACACTGACATTAAAAAATAAACATATGGTGAAAATTATGAAAATACCATGCGATCCAACGCAAAATCGCGATTTACCACGTATTTCATAACGTTAATATTATTTAAGCCATCCTGTGAAAATAAGTGTATTAGATAAACAATTGTTGTTAAAATTATCGACAATAATTCTTCAAAAAACAAAAGCACTGCACTTGATTGTATTGCACACGGTGGACTCTGCCACTTCCTTTAAGTGTAACCCCTTACCTACTAATATAATATTTCGTGAAGTTCTACGCGATATTTTGTTGCATCATTTTTTTTCTGTTATAAATATGTAAAGTAAACACGTAGTGAAGCTCTGTGTTTGCAGCTAAAATGTCTGTACACTGTACCAGGAAACACATTTTTTTCAATGTTTGTCTTTTTCCTTCTCTCCAGTGCTTTATTGTCAGCTTCTTCTAGAATGATGTTAGCCACGTTATACATAAAACGTCGAGTCTTAGTCGATGGAAGAAATATAATGGCTGGTTTTGCGCAATCCAACTCTGTTCGTTCATTTCATTAATGAGGTTTGAGTATATTTTGCGGGAGAAAAGGATGTTTAATCTACCATAAAGGTCATGAAAAAGCACTACAAATGTATACTTGGCAGATTCTGACCTCAATTAACCTTTAAAGTATTAATCTGATACCCATTGGCACGTGAACATAGCTTGTTGTTTAGATGAAAGTTACACTTTTTGTCTATGGATAAGAAATTGGGAGTAAATTTTGAAAACTCTTAAATTCGGATATATTAACATCTCGAATGTTCAAAACATTGTTCGACTTCCATTACTTTTTTCCGTTTGAGCTAATTAATTGTGTAAAATGCTGCTATTTTAATGTTTGACTGGATCATGTTCAGTCTTGTATACTTTTCACGCTCCGCCATATAACAATTAAAGCTTTAACGATACATCGATACATTCCAGGATTATCGGTGTTTTAGTGTAATACGATTTATCGTAACGCCACACCTTTATCACGACATGCTCGGTTCCACAGGCGAACTAAATAAAAACAGTAATGTTATTAAAAATATTGTAATGCTTGCCAGTTAATGTTGTAATTGGTTTTTCATACTGGTTTTATTTATCATGATATTAAGCATTATTGTTTGTTGTATTTAGTTTTGCAAAGAATTTAGTTGTTTTCTTTCAAACGGATGGACAGCAATTGTTACAATATTAATAATTTGTACTGAAAATTGTAAACCCAATCATCGTTTGTTTATATAAAAATTATTAGAGGAGATGCATTGCAATATTTAATGTATCGTAATAAGTATCGCATCGAAGTATCGTATGTTATACAGTCTAATTAATACATACAGTGTCTTGAGTTATATTTGCAGAAATAATTTCCCTTACAGACTCCCTGATCTTGATTCTTCTCAGAATACACGGAATACAACAGGCCTCTTTGCAGATAGATGCTCTCTAACTTTAGAGAGCAGCTAAATCGTCCTTAGTATTAGAAGAAAGAACAAACTTATGCTGGTCAGTATTCAAAGGAAATACATTTTGAATAGTAAAAGTTTCATGCACCTAAAGACGACCAAACATCTCACAATGTCTTCCACAAAATGTAACTTTTTAAAATAGCTTTCTCATTGATAAGTTTATATCTGAGACCTTTTGCTAGATGGATTATTGAAGTTTCTTTAAATGAGTCATGTTATATCCCTAAATATATCGAAAATATCTTAAGTATTGCAAAGGAATATTTATGTTCATTTTCATTAGTGTTCCTCGTGTGAGATGTTATCCTGATTTGCTAGCTTTACATATGAGGAGAACTAATTAAAAGAAATTAAAATAAATGTAAATATTCTTTGACAATATTTAAGGCAATATTTTAGTTTAAAGAAAAATGACTAATTTAGGACCCGTCTTCAGATAAAATATACCTAAAGTAGTGTCCATCTTGCGACGAATTCCAATCGAAATTAGATACTGATAAAATGGAAGATTTTCGTTTAGTTTCTTTTACAAAACACGAATAGGTTTCTGAATGTCTGAACAAAATTGTTTCTTTGAATATATTTTTTACAGGATCTACATTTTACAAGTGTCCAGTGACATATTAATGTTGTCTTTCAGATAGGATGCTGTGATTTGAAGAAATTCAAATTTATTGAAATCATTTTACTTTCAATTTTTAATGCTGTTAAAAAGTATGCAAATAGATAAAGAAGTGTTTATTACTTTCGTCCAGGTCCTTCTATTTCAAAGCTGAAACAAAATTAAAAATGGTTAATAATAAAATAATTTTGGAAGCTTTATTCTTGTGAACATTTGATGTAAGGCACCTGAATACAGTTAAAATTTACACGCACACAGGCACGCACTCACACACATGCACACGCACACGCACTCACACACAATAACATACATATATATATATATATATATATATATATATATATATATATATATATATATATATATATATATATATATATATATATATATATATATATATATATATATATATATATATATATATATATATATATATATATATATATATATATATATATATATATAGAATACTCCAATACTCCATCCATGTTAACGTACAAGTCCTAAATTCATTGATTGTACTTTCTAAGTCATTGGCGTCATCAATAAGATTCGAAGCTAGGATTACCAAGACGGTGATTTCATACAGAAGAAAGTCTTATAACCTTAGATTGCTTCTGTGTCTCATAAGTGATTTGCATATTTAATAAATTTCCCTCTTGTTAATTCGCGAGAACACTTATACAGTGACGATCACTCATCACAAAAAATAAAGAATCAATCGAGTGAACTCTCCTGCATTTTATTGTTTTCATGGCAGATTTTCAAATATGAAAAGGGTAAAAGGAGAATACAGAACTTTTCAATATTAGAAATAAATTTATTTGAAGTACATATTATTACAACTATTGTATCGCGAGCACCGTTTTACCGCTTGTTATTGAAAATACTTAGACCCGTTTTGTGCCGCTTAATATTCTGGAATCATTTTTTTTTTGTTTTCCCTCAAAAGAAAAAATAATGGGTAATAATTTTTTTTTAGCAAAGTGTTACCTGAAATATAATGATGATTTGCTTGCAAAGTTAACTTATTACGTACAAGAATTCTTCTTTTCCTTTAAAACAAATATATCATCAGTTTCGTTATCTCTTAAGACAGTCTCAGTTTTAGATTTTTACCCATGGCAGGTCTTATAAAGTCAAATGAGAATGTCATTCAAGAAACTCGACAAACGTTAAAGTACCAGAAAACTTCTTCAAAAACCGAATCGATCCAAAATGAAGAAGAAGCAAGAATGTTATTTTGCTTGAAGATCGGTTTGGCTGCAGACGACAGATTTTGGCTACATATGGACACGGATAAGCGAACCTCGGAGAACATAAAATTTGGATTAAGTCAGTGAATAAATGATGGGACCGCTCTCTTGTTCTCTTATTTTACGGCGATTACCAGGAAAAAGTGTTATTGTTTGTCTGTCATTGACTGCCAGGTAATTTGCATAACAAAAGGAGGACTTGAGAGGTGCACTTCATTTGGGAATGTTGGAATTAAAATTAACAGTGGGTCGGTCGACGTCTCTCTCTCTCTCTCTCTCTCTCTCTCTCTCTCTCTCTCTCTCTCTCTCTCTCTCTCTCTCTCTCTCTCTCTCTCTCTCTCTCTCTGACACACACAAATTTTTAGAAACAGAATTAAATATTAAAAAAGCTAAGACAAAAGAAGTAGTACCCGGATGAAGGTCAAAAGTTCATTTCAAGAACAATTTAAGTTATGATTAGAAGTTAAGTTACTATAACGATACTAAAGAACATAATAAACATAATGTCTTAGGGTCAGACTAAGATAATGATCATAATATTAAACATAAACTGACAGATATATATATATATATATATATATATATATATATATATATATATATATATATATATATATATATATATATATATATATACACTGTTTTAGTTAGTTGTAGAATTTGAGAAAATCAATGATTCTGGTCAGGTAGACAATGACCTTGATTTTGGCCAAGGTCAACTACAAAATATTTTGTACCCAAAAATATAATGAATAAAAACCTTGCAAACAGTGTAAATTAAATATACATAGCTGCTCATACAAGTATTAATTACGCATTTTATAATGAGATGTTACAATTTATTGCATATTCATTTCATCCTACATGCTTGATCTACATCTGTTCAGTCCGTATTTCTGTATCATACCTTTGATATATGCGCGTACATTGTTTTTAAAATCGCAGTGAACATAACTTTTTAAATCCCAGTTCATTTTGCAAGTTATGTGGTAGATACAAAACACCATCCTTGTATCGCACTGTGTTGGAGCAGTGTGGGATTTGGATTTTAACGAAGCTTTAACAATTTTTCAGTCGTATCGCTATGATGTCTGCAGTTTTGCAGTTTTTATTGATGTCTAGCACTGGGGCATAATTCCGCAGACATGTGGCATGATTTCCCATCCAGTCACATTATCCTGACACAAGGTCAATCAGTTCCAACACTAACATCTTAATGCTGGCGAGGCAGCTGTTCCAATTTTATAAGTCTTTGGTATGACTTGGCCTTGGATCGAACTCACAGCCTCCCGCGTCCAAGGCGAACGCTCTAACCACAAAACCACCTGAACGGTCCTGTGTTGAAGGAAAGAACTCGCGTGATATCGCTTATACATGTCATATCAAACTCCATGTTTCACAGAATTCTGAACGAAACATCCAGATTTATGCATCTATTAATTAGGTTCCCACATAAATCCAGCAAATTTGTGTTGACTAAAAAGATGCAGCTAATAGATATTATGTTACCCACACGGTATGCCTTTCACTCTTTTAAAACCAAAGGAAGCATTTTTAGCGAAAACTCTTGGTTAAATATAGTAAAATTAATATATAAGTAACGATTCTACGTCAACACAAGCTTGATTATGTCGGACAAGAATGACCATATCGGGTATTGATGAGTGTTGATTGCAATTCGAAAGTGACAACTGAAATAAATGTTACGCTAAAATGTTTGTGAATTTCAAAACCATTCTATATCTTTGTATACAATCGTTATTAAAATTGGCAACTAAGAGAGAATAATCGACACAAGTCGACGGGTTTAACCTTAAAATATATGAGAAAGAAAATCTTCATTTTTCTGAGCCAATACAAGGAAATATTTCACTCGTGAAACAATTTTTAATATCTACACATAAAATGTAGATATATTTCCAATTGAAGACCGACACATTCAATCGACAGTTTAATCATAAAATCTAAATGAAAATGTTTATTAAGAATTAAGACTGTGTTTGTCATTTTAATAAATTTAAGTGCACAAGTATTTTATTCTAATAGTGCGAGACCATTGTTACGTATATGTAATTAAATTATTTGTGTGTTAGTTTTAAATTCCTTTTTTTTTCTTTGTTTCATTACATTTTATTGAAATGAAAAGTTTCACTGGATTTGATATTCTTCAGAAAATTAAGTTTTCTGTTTTGATTTGAAAAACGCGGTATATATATATATATATATATATATATATATATATATATATATATATATATATATATATATATATATATATATATATATATATATATATATATATATATATATATATATATATATATATGAATGCATGCATGCATGAATGCATGCATACATACATACATACATACATACATACATACATACATACATACATACATACATACATACATACATACATACATACATACATACATACATACATACATACATACATACATACATACATACATACATACATACATACACACACACACATCCATCCATCCATGCATGCATGCATGCATGCATGCATGCATGCATGCATGCATACATACATACATACATACATACATACATACATACATACATACATACATACATACATACATACATACATACATACATACATACATACATACATACATACATACATACATACATACATACATACATACATACATACATACATACATACATACATACATACATACATACATAAGGGTTTCATTGGGTTGCCTTTCGCATTCACTTAACACATACCACACCAACTACAAATATAGTTTTTATATGCTCATTTTTTTCTCCGTTAACTTCACATTGTCAGAATCGCTGAAAAATTCCCCGATATTGGACACCTTCATTCTGCACCCCGCACGCAAATGAACTATTTTATAACGTAAACTGTTTTTTTTAATGAATGAACTGAAGCAGATATTTCATGGACGGCCACATACCAGCCAATGGTTCATAGACCGTTACATACAAACAGTTCTGGCTCATTTCGCGTTTACTTTTTTGATACAATGTTTCATAGTTAGCTAGATATAGACGGTATGCAGGTTCCTCACAATAACACGCAATTTATTATGATAAGCTGACTACTTTAGCTGGTAATAAAAATGGCCAAATATGCTTACAATTTTATATCATGATTTCCTCAAAATATATAATTTCGTAGGTCTGGAAATCTGAATTAGATGAGCCATGTCATGGGTTCTCATGATTGATTACACAATTTGAAATTGCACTGCAATTTCGAGTATATTCCAAGTGCAGTTACATCCCCTTACTGCACTCAAAATGAAAAAAACCTTCAATTCCATAGCATCTTTTCGATAATTGCAAAGGAAAGGCATCATAAAGTTAACACATTATGATCTGAATCATTCAATGACAGAAAAGAAAAACGCATGCCGATATCAAAACAATTCAAAACGATTAAATTGGCAGATGGAGCTGGAATGAAATGCAAGTCATTTCATGTAGATAAATCCAGACCATAATCAAAAGATTGCGTTGAATCGACAAAAATACCAAAATGTATTCATTTCAGTTCAAAATTGAAAAGTTGTTGCAATGCGTATTCATTAACAATACTACTCCAAATTTCAATTTTAAGTAGAGCTAACGCCATTTTCTTTCGGAACTTACGTCTAGCGCGCGACCAACTTCATATTTACCTGGCGAAGTTAAGTGCTTATTAATAAGGTTATGTGATGATCCATCAACGCTTTTATGTATTTAGTTTGGAATACGGCGTACTATTAGTTACTTTATTTCTTACCGTGTATTTTTGTTTATATATTTAGACCTTGGACAGAATAGAAAATGAACATATAATATAAAGGTTACTTGATTTGTATGGGAAAATATGAACTCGTTTTGAACTCCCATGGTCGTTCAGTGTATCCATCCGAAAAACTCGTTTATATTTTCCCATACAAATGCAGTAACCTATACATATTAGGCAATCATATTCTAACCGCCATTGCTGTGTCATGTCTTTATATAGGCACGCATAAGCGCGCACGTTTGTTCAAGAATATGGCTTTTCTTGCAAAGATGTCCTTTTAGCACTGTCTAGACGCCAAATTAGTTCTTGTTCTGTCGATGTTTTGTGGTAAATTAATCAACCTCTTGTATCTTTTCTTGATCTTTTATTTTGATATATTTAAAGAGACAACCTTATTTGTGTTTGGTTTATGTGCCTTTTAAATTGATTGTTCGATGGCCTACTAGTTAAAGCGTCTGACTTGAATGCGGAAGGTCGTCGGTTCGATTTACTCCCGAGTCATACCAAAGACTTACAAAAATGGTACTAATAGCTGCATCACTTAGCGCTCAGCATTAAGAGGTTAGTGTTAGGACTGGTCTTCTGGTGTAAGGATAATGTGACTGGGTGGGACATCATGCTATATGTGTGCGGCACGATGCGCCACCAGTGCTAGAAATCACTATAAACTGCCACACTGCAGATATCGTATCAATATGACTAAACAATTGTTAAAGCTACGTTAAATATCCCAATCACACAAACACACACACACACACACACATCTATCTTTTAAATTAAATTCATATGGAAGCAGATCCAACGTTCCGTGTAAGTAATATGTACGCTAATTATACGGCTTGATTAAGTAGAAATAGGCTCCTTACTGTCTACAAGCGACGAAACAAAATTTAAGTGCATTACTAGGAAACTGGTGTTTCCTTTAAATTGGTGTTGATAAAGGTTCATTCGGCTTATAGTCATGGGAATGTTTCATCTTTTTGTCTGGCTACATTTACACAAAAATAATTTTCCTTTGTACTTGAGGATATAAATCTAAAAATAAAGAGGCTACATGTAATTAGACAGACAGATTGACGTATATTTTGCCATTTTTCAAGAGCGTGTAGATAACTCACGTCAGTTGGAGTGGGCTCCCTTGATTGATACAGATCAAGGCTGGACCGGGCGCCCTATTTCGTTATCGACATATGCGTAATTGCACGGTCCGCCGATAGGATGCATTGATAGGGAACATTTAGATCGTAAATTATATTTTGTTAATGAATATCTTTTGATGTTTGATTTTGCCGTAGTATCTCCATAATCTAAACTTTAAACTTTTGTAGATACTCGAAACACAGTCTCCACTGTGTAATGTTTTGTTCCGGAAACGTTAATATTAAACGTTAAGATTATTAAACCATTCTCTATGGAGTCCAACAGCTACAAATTGCATCACTTGATTAAAATAAAAGCAGTTAAGATCATTCTTCATTCAAGATACCAAAGTTCCTCATCTTTGAGTTGCATATGAAGAATCTTAAAACAATATTTTTTCTTTGAAACATGTATTTGGCATATCATAAATAGCCGAGGTTGTTTGCCGGCCTATTCGACTAGTAAAAGTAGAATGCATATACCCTATTGCTGGTTCATGAGAAACATACCGGCAGTTATATATTCGTTTCAAACGACGCATGATCATCCGTACATTTGTTTATTTTCAATTTGCATGGAGTTTTATCAGCTATTAAACAAAGCTCTAAAGTCAAGATTGATAGATGATGAATACGATGAGACAGTGGGTGTGTAACTTTATTGCATTTTAGAGGAAGCTTGCCGTTCAAGTCCGGAACTAGTGCCAAATCATATAATTATATGCATCAGCGATTTTGAATCAATAAGCAGTAATTTTAGTTCGGTGGATAACTATCCTCAACAAATGAAGCTGACGATTAATTGCTAACTTTTATTGCAACAGGAAATCACGTCCCACAGTGTCATCTTATAAGTAGTAGCCGCTAAAAGCAGTCAGGAGTCAAACTTCACCAACTTTACAATTTCAACCAGTCAATAAGATCGAGGCTTAGTAAAATGTATCCCCTTTGTTCCAGCAAATTCATGTAGCGTGTCCTTACATGCCATTTGATAAGCGTCGATGAGTAAATTAGTACTCTTTCATTTTCCTTTAAAACTGGTCCGCTCACCATCATTATCAGCAAAAACATTATCTGCAGCAAAACATTATCCGCATCACCGTCATCGTCATTATCATCAATAATAAGAATAATTAGTTTAAAAACTAATCACAAAGGCTTTACTTTTGGGTCTATATGGGTTTGTTTATTGCGAAAGACTTTCAATTATCTAAAGTGTGTTTTTTCGCA
>JAEAOA010001901.1:497500-530000 GCA_016746295.1 Potamilus streckersoni | reverse complement strand
GACTGAAGCAATGTTATAGCTACCTTAAAAATCAAAAGCACAAACATACACACACACGTACAGAAACGCATTTAGATGGAATTGATTTCTCATTAGACACTCTCACTTGTAGTTAATATTGAAGCAAAGAAGAAATAAATTGTGATATAGCTTATCCATTTGAAGGTCGGTATAAATAGATACAGATCATTATGAGTCAAGCAGATGCCAGTCAGTCAAAACATAAAACATCTTTAAGCTTTGATTCCAGTAGAAAAAGTTATGAAAACTTTTGTATTTTCTATGCTTTTTGCGTTTATTGCTTGTTTTGTCTCTAGTTTGCCTTTTACCTTTCAAAATAACTCTGAGTGGAAAGCGCTCAGACTTGTTAGAAACCAGTTTTTCACTGTTCGTTGTCAGTTCCTTACATGTATCTTAATCAATCACTGACAAACGTGACTCCTTGCTGGATCAGTAGA
Source organism: Potamilus streckersoni (assembly GCA_016746295.1). Classification (NCBI taxonomy): domain Eukaryota; kingdom Metazoa; phylum Mollusca; class Bivalvia; order Unionida; family Unionidae; genus Potamilus; species Potamilus streckersoni. The sequence goes on along the minus strand of JAEAOA010001901.1, from coordinate 529,542 downwards.
CTTGAAAGGACTGTTATTCGCTTTATATGTATGTATGTATGTATGTATGTATGTATGTATGTATGTATGTATGTATGTATGTATGTATGTATGTATGTATGTATGTATGTATGTATGTATGTATGTATGTATGTATGTATGTATGTATGTATGTATGTATGTATGTATGTATGTATGTATGTTTGTATGTATGTATGCATGTATGTCTGTCTGTCTCTCTCTTTCTGTCTCTCTGTCTCTGTAACTCTGTATATATATATACATATATATATATATAAATATATATATATATATATATATATATATATATATATATATATATATATATATATATATATATATATATATATATATATATATATATATATATATATATATATATATATATATATATATATATATATATATATATATATGTGTGTGTGTGTGTGTGTGTGTGTGTGTGTAGTGGGTGAGTGGGTGAGTGTCCACGGCTCTATAGTTTATGAAGATATCCAGATATTTCTCTTTTGGAAAACATATTCATGGCGTGTCCAATATAAAAATTTAGCAATGTCCAAATGAAATATGGGTAATTTTGATGAGGATTATGGCTTGTGGTCCCATTTAATAGACGGGTAATAAGAGTGGCGGTAATCAATTATTTGACGTTTCAGGATGTCAAAATATATAAATACGATCATAATCCATATGCAAATACAAATGATAATTTGTCCAATAATGTTTCAAGATTGACTAATATGAAAGCATTTTTTTCCAATTTATTCTCGGTAGCCACGAGAGACCTAAAGGACTTGGCGCTGGAATGAAAATCATATTAAACCTGTGGTGATTTAAGGCTCAGTGTGTATTGCTTATGTGTACATGTCTATGTTTACGAGTCCGTTAGTTCACCTACTATCTTGCCTGTCCCTGAGAGCAAAGAGACGGAGCGTGCCGGGATCGGAGCACTGCCCGGAGACCTACCGTCATAGAACATTACCACTTTAGGAACAATTTCCTAGCGAGGCTACCTGATTTCTAACTGCAATTAGGACGTCTGGCACAAGCCGTTAAGGCCGTAGTCAATAACCTACCCTAGCGCGGCAGTAAAACCCATAGAAAGACCTCAAAGGCACCGCTAGCGGGTCAAGAGCTTAAAGTGATAGGCCAATTCAAGGGTAGACGAGAACTGGGTTTTTGTTTAGTTTCCGAGCTAAGTGGATCCAGATTATTTTTAAACTTTTGAAAGAAAAACAATAGGTTTATCGCCTTTTCCATATCTGCCTTTTACTGTTTCCTACTGCCCCTCGAGAAAGAGACAGTCTAGCAAAGTTTAGTTATATATTCAAAACTGATAGGTAGCCCCTGACACATTGGTACTTTACTGGAATTAAGCAATGACAAAACAGTTTTCTTACTTTTGAGAGGGGTAAGAAACTGGTGGATCAATTCGTTGTAATGAAAAGCAGTTTACAGGTGTGATATACACTAACGAAATATTAAAAAGATTAAGTGATGATTTTCATGAAATAAAAATTTAACGCGAATAGTTGATGGACAAAATTATATTATCCATTTAATGGAAATAGCCCCAAACTGAACTAATCCTATTTATATATCAACATTTTTCAAAAATGCTTTACCATTATTCAGCAACTAAAATATCATCAATAATATTGTTCATTAATTATTTTATACTAATATCAGTTTATATCATAAAATGCAAGAAAAATGACAAAAACAGAAAATATTTGTTGTTTTATTTCACTTTAAGAAAGGAAATAATTTCTGATTGACTATCATAATGTCTTTCTATAATAATAATAATAATAATAATAATAATAATAATAATAATAATAATAATAATAATAATAATAATAATAATAATAATAATAATAATAATAATAATTTCATATTCTTTTGAAAAGTGAGTACTGAAAATTAAAAGACACCTTATTCGGATATGCGACAAAAATATCAGAATTTGATCAAAAATATTTCTTTTAAATGGATACTCTATACGTCATTGCTTTTCCTAGGTGAATTCCATTTGCAATTAATTATACAATTCTAAAACGTTGAGAAGTTATGTGAGAATTGTTTTGTTCAGACTGAAAGACGGAGCTGAATTTTTTGTTTCATAAATGTTGGCGTGAGAAATACTATACTATCGTGTATTTTATATATGACTTTAAATGAATGATATATTGTGTACTGCAATAAAACTAATATAAGAAAACTATTGAGTAACATTTTAATTCACAATGAATTTCAACAAATGATTTGAACTTTTAACTTTTACATAAATTCAGTAATTTGTCTCTTTTTGTTAGCAATTACTAATATCGAACTTACACAACGATCCATCGTTCTAGAAGAGAAAAGTTTTTTTTTTTGAATATTATTTCGCATGTGTGTGCACATATATATTTGTCTGTGCGTTAGAAGGGGTGCATATACAGAGAGAGAGAGAGAGAGAGAGAGAGAGAGAGAGAGAGAGAGAGAGAGAGAGAGAGAGAGAGAGAGAGAGAGAGAGAGAGAGAGAGAGAGAGAGAGAGAGAGAGAGAGAGAATTTTATTCAGTGAAAAAATAGTTAGCTTGAACAAGCATGTATATAATTTTATTTTGTTTACCGTTGCATGTATATTTAAAACTTATAGTAGGGAGAAAACATAAACTTCAAATAGCACAAATAACAACGCTTGTTAAATCGTTGTTAGTATATCTGAAAGTTATTTTTATCTCAATTTCTCAACATGGTATTTATATTGAAATAATAAGTAGATAATGAGAATTACTTGACGTGAAAAATCTCGATCACGTATGTATGTATGTATGTATGTATGTATGTATGTATGTATGTATGTATGTATGTATGTATGTATGTATGTATGTATGTATGTATGTATGTATGTATGTATGTATGTATGTATGTATGTATGTATGTATGTATGTATGTATGTATGTATGTATGTATGTATGTATGTATGTATGTATGTATGTATGTATGTATGTATGTATGTATGTATGTATGTATGTATGTATGTATGTATGCATGCATGCATGCATGTATGTATGTAAGTATGTAAGTATGTAAGTATGTATGTATACACACACACACATATATATATATTTATATATATGTGTGTGTGTTTTTGTGTGTGTGTGTGTGCGTTCGTGCCTGTATGTATGTATATTGCATTTATGTTGCATGTATGTGTATGTGCGTGCGTGCGTTTATGCATGTGTGAATGTGCATGTGTATGTGCGCATACATGTATGCTAGATAAATTTCAGCGACTTTTCAGTTTCTGTTGAAAGAGTCATTTCGATCAAAGCTTTTAATTAATTCGATAAAATATAAGTTAATATACTTCTTTTTCAACGATTCTTTTCCAGTTAGATATGTTATTTATTCAAATTTTTTTGAAAGGCAATGTAATTGTTTAAATGATTTCCTCTCATTTAATATTGATAATGTGCAATCTTATTATTAACTGATTTTAATTAAGCTCTAATAGTTTGGTTGTGTCTCTTAAAAGCCCATGATTACACATACTAATAAATTTATAAAAAAAATACCTTAACTTTGATTCAGTGTTTAATGTTTCGAAGTTTATTTAAAATCCTAGTTTAATCAGCTTTGTTACGATAGGACTATGTTTTCTCTCAAGCTGTAAGCTCCACGGTATTGAAAATAATACTTGAGGGGTGATTTGCCTCGTGGCTACTTGATTTACCACAATTAAATGGAAGGTGGAAGTATTAGAGACGGATCAAGTGCTAGTTGTGGCGAATTAGACCGGAATTGCACGGCTTGTCTGGTTTATGCAAATAGCCACGTCACTCCTGAAGAGATAAAGCGATTACCCAATCAGAAGCCCTGTCGATCCAATAGCTCTCCAGTAGCTATCGCAGAAATGAACACCTTTTGTATGACGTCACGCAAAGATCATGCTCAAATACAAAGTTGTCGCAAAATGTCTTCATAAAATGTTGATTGGTATTGGAGAGCTCATGCATAAGCCTCATACAAATAGAGCTTGAAGTAAAAGGCTACTTTCAACCAGATAATGTACATTTTCATAATTGTATTCCATGCATAGGGAGATTTTACCAAAGTGCCACTCACTTCTGGGACTCGACAGTTAGGAACAAGTGAACATATATCGGGCACCGTTGGATTTCTGTAACGTACCTGCCTACTTATATATCTAGTTTAATTGCCAGCTTACAGAACTTTGATTCTCAAGTTATACTACAAGAAAATTTATCTTATATGTTCCGACTGACTTGGCTAATGGTTCTTAATTCTGAATCTCATTCTGAGGTCTAACGGAACATAGATGGACACATTAAATGATACACTGTGTCTAGAAGAATTTGTCGGAACTTGTAACACTTCCCACTCCTCCGTTGTCGGCACTATGCATCTGGAAAATACCCCCTCTGGTTCCCAGGATCAAGTCCTCCCAACGAACTCTATCAGTTCCAGCATTGCTGTAACTTCCAGCGACTCACCATCTGACAAAATAACAGGTGAGAAACTAAGAATTGTGAGCATATAATCTAAAATGTATCTTTTTCTATTTTTTTATATACGTAAATCAACAATTATTGGCAAGCAATATAACAATCTGATTATTATTTCACACACAGATTTGCAAGATAAGAATACATTGGAAATTAAATTACGCACAATGGTTCTTTCATTTGCAGTTTTCTTTATAAATCCCAAGAATTTTTGGCTATTTATCCTTACATAAAGATTCATAAACACGTGTTCATTAACCATTTGTTATTTGTTAATTAATACACAACACAAGTTTACCTATGCATTGATGGTAAGAGAAAAATGTGTGAAGCAAACTTACACGTTAATTGTATTTATGGTAAATAACAGTAGGACAGAGACACTAGAGTAATTGTTTTCAACCTGACTCTTTTTATTGATCAGCAATATAAAGGAACTGGACAAAAGCCATACGCTTGTACTCCTAAATTACTCACCACGTGTATATTTAAATGCAGGACTGACTAATACTGGTACTAAAATGAACTGCAGATATCGTCGGTAAAACACGCTATTAACGTGATCCAAGTTTTACAAAGAAGCAACAAATCAGTTAGATTTTGCCAAATGTAGTCATTTTAAGTTTTGTTTAAAATATCGTTATTTGAAATTCAAAAGAAAATAAAAACTAAAGTTTAGTAAGCAAATATAATACGAATGTCTTCCACCACATCAGTTCCATGCGTTCTAATATTTTTAATAATTTTCAATGTACCAATATTTTCGACTTGCTAGAAAAGAATACATGAAAATGCGCCTAATTTTTCAGCAAAATAAAGTACTCTCTCAAAGGAAGGTTTAGATATGTAGATAAGATAAACTACGTAACGATAAAATCACTTGTATTTTCAGTCATAATTGTGAATTCGCAAATGGCAAAGAATGAGCATATATGAAGAATATATATTTAAAAGTACTTTAAAAAAGAAGAAATATTTAAAGTTTCATCATGATTTTAATATCGAAACTAATAGCAATTTACACGCCAATATTTCTAAATACAGCATTATTTCAAAAATATATTTGCCTGTCCTAAACATCAACATTATTTTTTACCGATGTTCTCATATTAATCAAGGAAAAGGTATCTAACTTAACATCCCATTTCTTATATGCTTTACTGACTCTAGTGTCTAATAGCCTAAATGGCTTTTCTGGCAATAATAATAATAATAATAATAATAATAATAATAATAATAATAATAATAATAATAATAATAATAATAATAATAATGATAATAACAACAACAACAATAAAAAATAAAAACAACAACAACAATAAAAAATAAAAACAACAACAACAACAACAATAATAATAATAATAATAATAATAATAATAATAATAATAATAATAATAATAATAATAATAATAATAATAATAATAATAAGCAGTAATATCAGTAGCACAAGACATACATGAAGTAAAAGATTGAATTTATAATTTATCTTTGACTAGTCCTTCGAATTCTTATTTCCTTGTTTTATTTATTTAATTATTTTTAATTTCAACAGTGATTGATTAGCTAATTTATTCAATGATTCTCTAATTTTAATGCATTCTTTCACTTATAAACATTCGTGTAAACTGTACCTTCTGCACTTTAAATTTAAGCAAACAGATCTCTGCACTTTTTCAAAAGGTCGCAAACGATATTCGTGTCATATTCGTACAAATAATTTACCTAAAAATGCATACATAGGTACCAGACCACTTGATGGAACTTAATTCCCTCTAGTCAGTAATGTAATGGAGTCCAGTCTATACACAACAATCTTGTCAGGGCTTCTTTACATGACAAAACAGCTATTTTTTTGGCATCAAGAGATACTCAGTGTCGATAGTGATAAAATATTAAACACAAAGGTTAGTAAAAGCTATCACTTATCGACAGAGCGAAACGCAACCCGAGATTCATTTTTGTTTCTGATATGTATAGTTGACAGTAATGTTTATCCGACTTATATTTCCGGTTATTTCGTAATGACACGTATTTGTCAGTCTCAATTATTCATGCACTTATAATGCATTTAAACAAATTTGCAATTGCCAACTGCAACAAAAAACGCCAGCTAATATCCACGTTAAGGCCAAAGAAATAAAATCTGCTAAAAAGTTTACCAATATTATGTTACTGTCATACAACAATCTTCATATACAACAAGCTCATATTACTTATATTAATAAACTGCAAAATCTTCACATCTTTACATCTTCACACACACACACACACACACACACACACACACACGCATACACATATATATATATATATATATATATATATATATATATATATATATATATATATATATATATATATATATATATATATATATATATATATATATATATATATATATATCCTTCTCATCAGGAAGATATTTAATTAATGTCTATGAAACCATTCGGACAGTATTAATCTATCTGACCCACGTCGTAATGTTTTGTTTTGTGGGTTAGAGTGGTTTACTCTGGCTAAGAAAAGAAATTTTAAAAACTTTAAGATAAAAAAGCATCCATTGAGTTGTTGCTTATAGACAGTATGATATTCAAAAACACAGTCAGAATTTTAAACGTTGATGTTGATATAACAGTTCTTTGATTTAGAAATGACATAAACATTAGTACAAATATCCATATTCCAAAATAACGCAGAAATACATTACTGAAACAAAAAAGTGCACAAAATAGATTTTAGTCGATAACACAATTAATTCTATTTCTGATAGTCATCTCATGTTTACATAATCAGTAAATTAAACAATATGCATTTTTCCAATTGAGCATATACACCCCCCTCTCTCCTATATGACATATAGATGATAATTGGATTGCATATACCACTTGCCCACAAACATCTAAAATAGTGAGGAACTAGTTAGTATTTCAACTTGTTTCTGACCCATTTACCTTTTTTCCATATTTTGTCTGACGGTAAAATATTTGGGGCATTATTGTTTGCCTTCAAAAATCTATATAATTAAAAAGCATATAGTACGGTAATTCCTAAACCATTGTCTGATTATTGGAGGCCTTTAATAAAAAAACTATTCTTCAGTACGGAAAGTGATTTTTTACAAGTAAATAATGTATGTATGTATGTATGTATGTATGTATGTATGTATGTATGTATGTATGTATGTATGTATGTATGTATGTATGTATGTATGTATGTATGTATGTATGTATGTATGTATGTATGTATGTATGTATGTATGTATGTATGTATGTATGTATGTATGTATGTATGTATGTATGCATGCACGCACGCACGCACGCACGCACGCACGCACGCACGCACGTACGTACGTACGTACGTATGTATGTATGTATGTATGTATGTATGTATGTATGTATGTATGTATGTATGTATGTATGTATGTATGTATGTATGTATGTATGTATGTATGTATGTATGTATGTATGTATGTATGATGTGTAGTTGTGTGTATGTGCAATCTTGATACGAGTATTGTTGTAAAAACATTTGAAACATGGCATTGTTTGACTATTCCGTACCTTTGTTATAATTTTCTACCTGTTAATTTCAGTTAAACGAATACTGTCAACCTAATAGGAATGGGATATACCTCCAGCACGTAGCCATCTGCTGCCTTTTATTTACTGCTTGCATCTTTTTGAACGCCAATGCCTCTCACCGTGCTTGACGTTGTTGCCTTACACTTCTTTAGACTTTCATATTTATCTTTGATTTGCATAATGGGACACTTTGTAAATTATTATATATGAAGTGGGGAATTAAATATGAAAATGTTGCAGGTTCTCACTCTCTTCTTGAATTATTATCCCATCAAAATCTCAGTGGGTGACATTCGTAACTCACAGCACGCTCTTGAGAATTTCTTAGTTGGAACTCCATCTTGGCGCCGTTCTTTAGTTCGCGACTTCGTTTCAAGAGTTTTCTGGGCACCAAGAAAACGTAATAGTTTCTCTCCATAATAAACAAGCCAGTAATTATTCTAAGAGTCTCTAATTAATTTTATATTTATATTTCTCTGCAGGTCATTTATGAATTTCGTGTTATTTTGAAACTTTAAAGGAAAATGGAACGTACGTGTTCTGGGAATTATTCTTACCCTCGTGGCTGGCTGTTTTTGTCTCATAGCATTTCATGAAATTTGAATTAATTTTCGTATCGTTTGAAAAATCAGTAGAATTAAATAGACACATACTTGAGTTATTTGAATTAAAGAAACAGTTTTATTGAAATACCCCCTTTTTCATCATTTTCTTGCACGTAATGAATTTATCAATCTCGCGATCTCTGTGCATTAAAATACTTCACAGAGTTAAATTCACATACACTTTATTACCTTAAATATAACATAATTAAACGATCCAATTTTCTATACTAATATCTATTTAATATTGCATATGTACATAAATTGAAAATATATTGTTGAATTCCAGAGAATAGCGTTACCAAAAGAAATTAAAAGTTTGTTTTTCCTTTAATTTTAATTAAAGTTTCTGTGCATAAAAAATTTCATCAAATATCAGTCGATATGTATAAAATAGTGAATTTTAGTTTTATTGACGAATAGTCTGTTAATTTGTTTCAATAGACATTTTGTACGATTGTGCTGATTTATAGGAGAAAAATAATAATGTTTCAAAAAATTGTGGAATATTAATCTATCAAGATTTATGTTAATCTTTTGGACGTTTAATATGTTTATAATGAGAAAAAAAAACCATGGCTAATATATGCAAAAGAAAATATTTTAATATTAAAAATAGTCATTAGTTAAGTAAAATATACAAACTCTAATTTATATTTAAATATCTATTAATATTTTTAACGATTTGAGATAATGAATATGTCTATAAGGTATTAATGCATATACTTGATGGAAAATTTGTAAGACAAAAAGGAGTGGTAAGACAGCAGAATATTTTAGCATTATATATCTCTGTTTTGGTTTTGATTTGCAATTAGTGGGCCCAAAGTGACAAAAAGTTACAGCAAATGTGAAGGTCTATAATCAAATTACTGTGTATAATTAATTGGTATAATTTCAATTGAGATGATTGATTGTGAATTAATTATACCGTCAAAACTTCGCATATAACTCGAATATGTAAAAAAAAGATATATAATTGAAAAAAAAACTTGGATCAAGAGTGCAGGAAATCATGGCCAAAATAAAACGACAAGAAAGAAAACTAAGTCTGTTATAAAATGAAATAAAACTGAATGGAACAGAATAACATGGTTTGAATAAATGCTGGTATGAAAAAAAGTACAAAACGATGAAGTAAGAAACGATGAATTAAGCAAATTAAACCTCGTGATATAAAGTGTTGAAATGAAATTAATTAAAATACTAAAAATGCAAATGATACTATATTAAATAGCTAAGCTGATCTCTTGAAGATTGAATATAAAATCGAAAAAATTATATTATCATGACCATAGCATAAAAAGTCTCCAGAACAACTTTATTGCTCGCGTATATACTATCTTTTACTTTGTAAAGGACAAATGCAACCATTCACGTTAAAATTCACTTATTAGGATTGACATTACGTAACACAGCATCATTTGTAGTTTTATGTTTGAAGAATGATTAAAAATATGAAATTTTCTTCCCTTTTTTTACAGACTATAACGCTACGATCCTGTTAAATTCCGATCTTGATCGCATAGAACTGTTAAAATTCTTTCACTCTTGTAACAGTTTCTCTGCATAATTGTCAATGTTAATTTAAACGCACAATCTTGAATCGAGAATACGATCAAATATCGGAATAAATATATTTTTATTTCTCGTATTCATTAATGCTAATTATATTCAAAGCCTACCATTGTACTCATAATTAGAATGCATGGCAGGAAAACCCAACAAAAAGTTACGTTGATGAAATAAACATCATGTTTTATGCTTCATTGTAAATGTCTGTACAATAAGTTATATTTTATAGTTAATGCATATACACGAGTTAATAATTAATTGTAAATGTGTGTACACAAAGTTTACACTTCAAAGAATACGTGTACACGAAGTTCATAATTTGTTGTAAATTGTACACAAAGTTTACACATCAAAAAATAAATTCGTGTACACGAACAGCTTTGCATATTAATTCCTTATTACATCAATATGAATAATGATTAAAATACACGATTAAAACCCTTATACAATATTTGATTTTATATTTGAAACATTATAGTTTAATGACGTGAAGTTCTGTTATGTTATTTAAATTCTACATTGACTGATGAATAGATTATGACGTCATAGTTCCATACAATTAGGAAAACAAAATGAATGAAAATAAATACTTATACTTGTTTCCAATATTGAAATTGAAACATCCATTTTCGACATCTAATATTAGAATTGTTTCATCAACCATTAACCACTCTTCTTTTCTTTTCTTTCTTTCTTTCTTTCTTTCTTTTTTACACACACACACACACACACACACACACACACACACACAAATGTTCACAAATGTTGCACGCACAATATTTTCTCCTCAAGAAGAGACTTGAATTTCTTATGTGTCATCATAATTGTTTGTCTGCAGGTACATTTGTACTCCCCAGATGCCAATAAATATACCAGTACTTTGTTCAAACTTGTAAAAAAGTGGGATAGATGTTACATGCCCTTAAAAGTTTCTTTTGTTAGTTCTTCCAACCACGTTCGCCCGCCATTATTGTTAGGTTACGAATTGTTATGGGTCAACGGGGTTATCGTTATCTGTGAACTTGCCGCTCGAAGTTGAAGCAATAAACTATGCCAAGGCACTTAGCAAAGGCTGGCTTCTCAGCAGTAAATATATAGGTGTTTTGCAGCAGCAAATGTATAGGTGGCATCGCTGAAGTTAGATGACGGAGAGCGCCTTAAAATAGGATGCAGTACATACATTGAAAATCTTCATTCATGAATTCTATATTGTTTGAGAGATGAATTATTTACGCCTTTGTTTCCTTAGAAATCCTTGCGAATGGTGATCGAAAACGATTTGTAGAGGCTGTCTGTGTTTCTAAGTAACAATGAATTTGCATATGGAACAGAATTGGCAATATGGAGAAACTTGGAGGCTGCGAGAAAACGTTAGCCATAATATTAACCCCATCCCACCTACCACTCTACATAAAAGCAAACAACTCCTTCAAAACCTTATCATCAGAAGTTCAAATGTATGTTATTTCTGAGTCAAAATTGATATTTAGCTATCCATGTATCGATCAGTACTTTTAGTCTACTATTTTCTGTATGGTGTAGTTGCTTTGAAATTATTAAGCAAAATGTATAAACTTACCTCAGAGTTGGATAGAACGCCCACATACAACCACATAAATATTATCTGTAAGTCATTATTTTAAATCGTGACTGTGCACTACATAAGCGGGAAAAAATTTGGAGGGCAAAATTCAACCAGCAACATTGTTTGGAGGGCAAACTACAATCTGAAACAATATTTGGAGGGCTTAATTCAACCTGAAACCAGCATCAAGTATTTGAAACATCCATATAAAAATGACAATATTATTGGTTAACGGGTTTAGTCTAACAACTGTGATAGGAGCTCTTTCGCGATGTTTAATTAGTATAGATAATATGCTTGTTAAATGTTTAAGCGTGGATGTGTATTTGAAATACAACTTTTCATCTATGTTTTATCGTTCAGACGAAAATGAGTTTTGCGCTTTAACTGAAATGTGATAAGTATATTCGTTTAGCACTTCAAACCTAAACAGAAAAGTATAAAATGAACAATTATCAAATTAAGCGACCATTTATTATTTGGAAATTATACATACAAATCCAAGAAAACCTTTATTAAGTCTGGGACGATGTTTGTTTTATTTTTCATTTATCTACTGCATGTTTTATCATTATTGAAAACATTAATCTTTCTTTTTCTCCCTTTTTATTGCTTTTATTTGAAGTAATTTATCTTGATCAATGTAGGCATTATGTACTCATTTATATAATTCTTTGTTTCACAGTTATCTGTTTTATTAATTAGTTGATGGAGCGATAAGTTCAAGTTTTCGTTTTCACATTTTCACCTATTTAGTTTTTTATTTCTTTTTTCTTTCTGTTTCGAGCGTCAATTACGTTCTTTTAGATACAACATATCTCATTATCGTATCATCGTCCATCTGTATTTCTTTCTAATTTTAAATAATTTTTTTTTACATTTTCAGAGTCACCAGACATAAAATCAAAAGCAGATGACAGTGCGTCAGATGACGACAAAAAGAAAAAGCGTCAACGACGCCAGAGAACGCATTTTACAAGCCAACAATTACAAGAGTTAGAGGCGACATTTGCCAGAAATAGATACCCAGACATGGCGACAAGAGAGGAAATTGCCGCTTGGACAAATCTTACAGAGGCGAGAGTCAGGGTAAGGATCGTTTATAATTCTTGCTGTGTCTGTCTGTCTGTACTACTACTATTACTACTACTACTGCTTCTGCTGCTTCTGCTTCCATTATACAATTGGTATTCAGGAGTGTTCCTTTTGGGAAGAAAGAATGGTATGTGAGAGAATAGTCTAAATATACTATATACTTTTAGGACGTTTGTCACAATGTATACTTAATTTATACAGCTTTCCTTCTTTTTTGTTATATGTATAAAATAACTGGGACCAGGATATAATACAACAATCAAGTAATGGTGGAATCACTGTCGCTAGTTTTCTGCAAACTGGAGAGTTTTTGTTTGCCGTCGTTACATACGCTATGTATTATTTTGGCTAAACATGATAAAGGACATTTTAGAAATATGTAAACGAAACTTTTCGCATTCTGGAACGTTATTAAACCATTAGAATCATAATTTAAAATTTGTGAACGTTTATTGTTAAGTTGATTTCCCCTTCTATAATTAAAGGATGTTTTGAAGACAATTAGAGGGTATGTTTGGGATAAGATTCGATTTCAAATTTATATTTCTGATAGGAACATGTCATCATATTTTCAAAGGATCATTACAAGTCAAATAATAACGATGTACCCACAAGAAAACTTTATGGCGGAAATGATTTATATAACATCTAGGTGTTTCTTGTAGTACACTTTAAAATGCTTTGTGGTTATAAATTCAGATTTCAATCTCCTCAGCATAGCACGTTTCGTTTGAAGACAAATTCCTCATTTAAAATGGATTATTGAAATGGATTAGTTTGCCAAGGATTTGCTTGGTGTTTAAAGTAATATTGACCCTTAATAAGCATTGTATTGTTCGTAGTCAATATGACTGACTTTACATCTAGTCATTAGCCTAGTTGTAAACCGACGGTAGCTACAAATGAACAATCCTCGCTTATATGCTAATATTATTTTGCAGCTTATCACATTTCATTATTTGTCCTGTTTATTGCGTGAAAAGGTCTTCCTTCCCATCCCGGTACGTTTTTTTTATATCTGTCCTAGACCAGACAAGGATTTTTCTAATTAAGCTTTGGTTGCATATTTTAGCACCAACCCAGAAAGTATGGCTTCAACAGGAGATGGTGTTTGGCGATGTAACGGAATTAATGCTCTTGAAAAAACACAGTATAAAAAATTTGTTCCATGTAAGGTACTTTCTCTATTATTTTTCGTAGATTTTGAAAGGTTTTCGCTGATTCGGCAGCATTCTATATATCAATCAATGACAAACTGCAGTTGTAAAAAAACTCTCTAAATAGCCTACACGTCTTATAATACAAACCCTAACCAGTTTTAAGAAAATGAAGGATCCAAAATTCAGTTTTCCTTATCAATTGCAAGGTCGTTCTATTGAAATATTTCAACAGATAGGTATGCAGCAATGTAAATACAGCCCTTCCACTATACAAATGCTAAAATACATCTGATTAAAAGGGATTAAACATTTTAATTATTTTTATTATGATCTTGATTGACTTTCATTGGGCTGGATATCAGGCTTTTTATCTCATAAAAATCATCATGGTCGTATGCCAAATTGAGCATAAATTAAAAGTTGGGTGAATATTCTTTTAATTAAATACATTATATATATATATATATATATATATATATATATATATATATATATATATATATATATATATATATATATATATATATATATATATATATATATTGTACAGTATTTTGATTAGTTACACCCAAAGTAATGGATTAACTATCTCCTTTACCTATTAAGTCTGATATATTCAGTTACATCTTTTCCTTTGAAACTACGAAAGCTGTGTTTGATTGTCACCACGGATGCTGCAAGCTATGGTTTTTGTTTATTAATAAAGAGGTAAAACTGTGGCAAAAAGTGAAATGTTTCTTTAAATTGTAGACAGCACGATGCAAGCAAATCGAATTAATTTAGAAATTAGATGGAATGTGACCTTTTCGCAAGAACTTTGATATGTATAAAGATATTACAGGCATAAATATAGAAAGCAGGTTTGTAATGCTTTGAAGCATTTTTCTGCAGATTATTTGCAACATTATATACACGTGCACATCCGTTCCCGAAGTATGATAACATGACTGAAACCGTCTGTTGATGCCAAGAGTTATGTTTTTATAGTTTCTTAAAACAAGGAGTTAAATAGAAACTTTGATTCAATGATTTTTAACTTTGGTACATTGAAATAACGATAATTTGTACATGGTCACACCCTCTAAATGTACATACTATAGGTCGCCTTTTAGGTATTTGATGAAACCTGAAGTCCCTTAAGGGTTGTGCTTCTTGGCACGTTTTGGTGCATTAAAGGTCGAGTTCCGGAAGATAAACGTGCTAGAGACATTTTGATGCATGGAATAAACTAGTAAATTGATGTCAATAAAGGACAAACTTCACCAAATGCTTAGCGATTTGAAGATGTCAGTTATAAAGAAAGTTCTATTTAAAAAGGCTGACAGAAAAGACCAGAACTGTCTAGAAGAAAGAAAAGCTCTCTCTCTGTATATATATATATATATATATATATATATATATATATATATATATATATATATATATATATATATATATATATATATATATATATATATATATATATATATATATATAGAGAGAGAGAGAGAGAGAGAGAGAGAGAGAGAGAGTATTGTGTTTTGTGAAAATGTTTTTAGAATTTAACTAAGATCCTACTCAAAATGACCAAAAATACCATACATACGCTCCATGTGCATAATGTTGAGTTGCATACCACGTGAATATGAAATGAATAATTATAACATCCTGATTTATGTTTCTATGGTAGAAAATGTTACATAATTTATCCTCATCAAGTTTCTATTTTTCTTACGAAGTCCGCAGAGAATGTGCATAGTGTAACACAGGGTTATTAAAGAGTCCTTTTAGCGAAATTAAATGTATTCAAATCCTTTCAAGTTCATTATTTAAATAAATAGCAAATATCTGTTTATTCGTTTTTAAAGTTCTCTTTTGATGTTTAATTGGAGACCATTTTCAAGCTACATGAGAGACAATAGATTTAAATTTAGTCAGTCAAGGTACTATAGTGGTGTAAATTGAGAGTTTTGAGTGGAACAATCCCATTCTGAACCCAAAAAATCTTTCATAGAGGTCCCCAGCAAGCTAATTTATGACCATATAATAGGCTAATTCCACGTCTGGAGTGACTCAAAACATACAAAATCCGACTAGGCTAGATTGGTCTTAAATTTTAATCCTGGTTACCCCTGACAGTGAAAAAAGATTTGAAAGTTACATTCAATAAATCATACTTGTAATCCAAAATAAATAGAATTATCCAGCGGTACTGTACACTCAAAACTTATGCTAAGCCAATTATTATAAAGATTTGTACTTATGTTGACCGTTAATAATGTAGCCTTTAAACTAAAGTTTTAAATAAGATTTCTTAAAGTAACATTGATGTTTTAAAAAAAACCGATTTCAAACATTTAAACAAATATTGAATAAAACAACAGGATATCGGTATTTGTTTGGGCACGTTTGTTAAAATGCAGTCAGTACGTCATCATCCCCTTTCCTAAATTATGACAAAGGTTTCATCTTGAGAAAACCTAGTCAAATGTTTATTTTTTCAAAATAATACGAACATTATATATATATATATATATATATATATATATATATATATATATATATATATATATATATATATATATATATGCCGATCTTAGAATAAAGGGAAAAAATATAGGACGAGAGACGAATAAATATGAACTCATTGTTTATGTTTGACATCATACCTATTGTTAATCAATCATAAATCTTTATTTGGTCATTTGAAGAGTAATTGACTCATTTAGTGGGTCACTAGAAGACGTGATTGACACCTCAAAGTCCCTATAATTTATTTAAGGTCAAAACCTTTTTTGGTCGATTCATTCCTCATATTCTGTGGGGTTTAATTTTAACAATACCTAAATCACAAACATTGAGGAGTCTGCCACGAGATTACGGTTAAAATCCGAGGTGAAAGGACGTTTTCACCTTCCAGAAATAACAGTATAGTAGTTCTCCGGGTGGCCGATCACTGCCACCTCACCTCTGTGCGCGTCGGTTTGAGTCTCAGGGTCACCAAATGTGGGTATGTGAGAAAGATTGATAATAGCTTTCCATTGTTCGGTTGTTCTTACTAGGACGTTCCCTGCGTCCTCATCAGTTTTACTGGTCACCATGCATCATGAAAAAAAAAAACGAAAATGGTGTTGAAACCCAAACAACAAAATTCTCACCGCGTGTTAAAGTTATGAAAACCTCAATAAATATGAATCAGTCTCGATGACGACACATTTTTGTTTAAGAAGTGGGCTGTTAAAGAACTTCAGCTGTAGAGTTGGACGAAATTAGGCTACAGTTAAAGTAACAAATACAAGCAATCGAGTAATAGTAGAGAAACTTAATAACAGAAGACTGAGGAATTAACTTAGTGGCGAAGAACTTTGGGGATTTGTTATCGTGTTTTTGTATTGAATATGTGATAGGCAACATACAATGAAGAAGGACTTGTTAATGTATTTAGAACAACATTAACTTTTTTAAAGAATTGAATAGATAATTGTTGGATGTGTAAATGCTTTAAACTTATATTAATAATCTCTTGCGAAATGAATTGCTTTCTTCTATCTACTCATAGCATCATCCATATGTACTTACAACGATGATTTGTATAGAGTGTGCTGTATGAAATTCATCCATATGTAATTACAACGACGATTTGTATAGAGTGTTCTGTATGAAATTCAGTTTGGTAATATTGAGGATAAGGTCGTACAAGAAAACAAAGAAGGATTAAATGGTGTCCGTTACTCTTACACTTGATGAAGATTAATTTTCAACATAAACAAGTAGAACAAAAGGCATCTTCCACTCCCAGTGGACGTCCCACCGAATAAATGAGAAAGAAAACAAATTAATATAAAACATTCACAGAACGAATGTGAAGGCCTCTATTACCTTATCCCGTCCCCTCACCCCCAAATAAGTAACGGAAAAGAATCACAACAATTTAGATCGTTTCTTGTGTATGATATTAAAAAAAGATTTGGACGAGATACACTCCTTCTTTGTGCAATCAGTGGCGTATAAATCTTGTAGAGAGAAATTCCTATTAATAATAAAAATAAAAAAAAATAGCACATCATTTATAAGGCATGATAACTACTGGCACAAAGAAAGAAAAGAGACAGTGCTTCATTCAATATAAAAGCAGGTATCAATATTACTTTCTTTAAACAGTAAGTCTATCAATTCCATACATCAACGTTTCATGAAACAGTTTTCTTATTCCTGTTCAAACATGAATTCCAAAACTTCATAATCTAAAACAACATTCTTGCACTAGAACAAAACTATGGTGGAAAAAATAAATGTACATTGCATTAAAATAATGGATTCCAAGTATGTCGTTTTCTGTTTTAGGTTTGGTTCAAGAATAGGAGGGCAAAATGGAGAAAGAGGGAGAGGAACATGGACTCTTTCAAAACTGGATTCGGTACTCAGTTTACAGGATTGATGCAAACCCCGTTTGATGATGGCTTGTACAACGGCTACTACAATAATACATGGGCAACCAAAGTACCTAGTCCACTTGGGTCTAAAACATTCCCATGGGGTTTAAATTCCGTCAACCCACATTTGTCATCGGTTGTGCCTACCCAACAAATGTGCTTTTCGTCTCCCTCGAGTAGTATAAGTTCCAGCATGGTCAGCAATGTTCCTTCGGTCCCAACTAACATGAACAATCCAGCTTCCCCTTACGGCTACTCTCCGCAGGCTCCTCCATACATATACAGCCCTAATAGAGACCAGTGTTCTAGCAGTATAGCCACACTAAGGCTGAAAGCAAAGCATCATTCAACTGCATTTGGGTACAGTTCCATGACGGCACGGCAGCCAACGTTTTCAGCTTGTCAGTACGCTACAGTGGCAAATGGCGGAGCAGTTTGATTAAACAAATTAAGAATATTGAATGAATGGGACATTTTGTTGAAAATAGATCTGAGGAAGAAAGATCTAAAGAGCTGGAGAGACTGTTAAGACAATCTGGGACAATGAAATACTATTGACTTTTACTATTACTAGAAACTAGAATTACATGGGATGCAAGGCAAGAAATTGTGGCAAGTTTCGTCAAATGTCTTGTTCTCGTGCCATATTATATTGAAAATATCCAAAAACACAGACCCCTTTCAAACACAGTGTCAGTTAAATAATTAAAAAGAGCTAATGTATAAACTTTGGCTTTTAAAAAAATATATTCATCTCTCCCCAACTATGATTGTCCAAGTGTCTTCCAGAAGCTTCCAGCCATCGAGTGTATGGGCATGCTTGCCTACCGCATGGGAGAATTTATTTCAATAGGAATGGAATGAACTGCATATTTGTGGACCCTTGCATGCAATGGTTCGTTGCTGACCGTCTGGTTAGAACAAATTATATTGGAGCTAATCGTTCAATTTTCTTCATGTGACAAGGTCTTTGAGTTAGGCACGAGTTTCATATCATACAACGGTTTTGGGACAAAGTTTGGTCTTAAGTGGCAGATAGGTTGTATCTCTATTATTGGGAAACCTTATATTCTGTGTTTCCATGGTTTTGAAAGTAGTGCGGATTAGCATTGGAAGAATCGATCAATCTAAATAACTTTTGATTCCATGTAGTTGACTCTGGTTTTCAGGATCTTCCACCAATTGCAATAGATGGAGAGGTAAACTTTAAACAAATATTCTGGGGAAGAATAATGAAGGTAAATGTTAATGTAGTAGTTTAAAGCCATGAAAGTATTGTTTGATAAAGCCGCTCAGTTATTTAGACCCGAGAATATTATGAGAAAGAACTTTCTCCGTGAGAAAGCTCATGGTCCTCCGATGAGTGTTATGTCTTTTTCATGCAGTGGTGAGTTTCCATTCCATATATTGTGTTTGATGATATCTTAGTCAGTTTTAGATATGAATCGTTTTTTCATTTATGTTTCTAAATAAGATGTTCGTAGAAACTTTGCAAACTTTAATGATAGATGTTTAATTGAACATTGGATGAAAGAGATGTTGAATTGTGCAGATGTTTCAAAAGATTGAATTGTAAAAGATACGATACTTAAAATTTTTCTACTACCGATCGATCAAATGTTTTGTATCAATGCCAACTTTGTATGTTAGAACATTAATACATTTTAGGTAAGTGCTACGTTTCAAGTATTTATTAGACACACACGCTGTCTCAAATGTGACGAAATAAATAAATTAATAAAAAAAAACCCAACTATTTTTGGTTCAGATTTTTGCTTTGTTTAGATTTATAACCTGTCATTACGTGATAGTGTGTCCGAGCTTTTCAAGTGTATCAGGTTTGTTTTTTAAAATGGTCATTGTTGGTTAACATTGAGAATACTTTCTCGACAAATACTCGGTCGTCAAAATTTTCGTAAACTAGAACAAATCCCTTGTCCGCACAATCACAATGCATATTCTGTAAATAGTACCTCTATGTGACACTTATTTCAAATACCAGAAAATCCTGAAAAAAGGTAAGCCGTTGATGCAGAAATTCCTAAAGAACGGTCAGTTTAACGTGGTGAAATGTGATAATTGGGAATTATCCACCTAAATATCCGCAACTCTAACAAAACGTCGGTACCGGTCGAAAAATCCATATTTGTGGCCCGCCTAAATCGTTTATCTTAACTCCCTTATATCCGACTCATTCTTTTGTCACCCGATACATCTGGATAATCGATAATGAAATATGATTCAAATTTTGCGAAATAGTTAAACCTATGGCTCAATGATATGCATTTTCTTTCCTTAACAAAGAAATATTTTCTACGTGTGAACACATATAAATTGCAATCGTTCATTGATACCTTTGTTTTAATAATAATAATAATAATAATAATAATAATAATAATAATAATAATAATAATATTAATAATAATAATAATAATAATAATAATAATAATAATAATAATAATAATAATAATAATAATAATAATAATAATAATAATAATAATGATAAGTATAATTATCTCTGTAAAGTTTGAAGTCTACTATGATATTCACGAAGAAGAAGACCTTTACAATTCTTTATTAGGCTATGAAAATGTTACAAGCATATACATACACATGCAATATTGTTTAATGACAAAGAGAGGTAATGTCAAATATATATATATATATATATATATATATATATATATATATATATATATATATATATATATATATATATATATATATATATATATATATATATGAACCGTAACCAAAACTTTGCAATGAAATATTATGATTTTTTTAAAAAAAATCTTAAATACTGTCAACAAACGAACAAGGAATCAACCTACGTTAAACAAAAAAGAAATGAAAAAAATGCTGTCACAAAATTAAACGCAAGGGCATTATTAATATGTAAAGTAGGTAATGCAACAATTATTAAAGCATATAATGCTCGTCTTATATACTTATCGATTGAAGCTGATTAAAAAGTATATCTTTGTTAAATGTTGGATAATTCGTTGAAAGAATAAGATTCAGACTTCAATAACTAACTGTGAAGTTTTAAAGATTTAAAATTAATGCTGGTTGAAATTTCGTATAATGTTATGATT
Source organism: Potamilus streckersoni (assembly GCA_016746295.1). NCBI lineage: Eukaryota > Metazoa > Mollusca > Bivalvia > Unionida > Unionidae > Potamilus > Potamilus streckersoni. Next base: position 507,919 of record JAEAOA010001901.1, on the reverse strand, counting down.
GTTATTTGAAAGTATATCTGACCATATTTGAATGTATATACTTATATCTGTATTCGACGAGACATTTACATTATATCATAAAAAGAAATTCTTCCTCTATCACTTTAAAAAAGAAAGAAAACGGTTTTAATTTAATATGACAGATTCCGGTAGTCTATCTATCTATCTATCTATCTATCTATCTATCTATCTATCTATCTATCTATCTATCTATCTATCTATCTATCTATCTATCTATCTATCTATCTATCTATCTATCTATCTATCTATCTATCTATCTATCTATTTATCTATTTATCTTTCTCTCTACCCACCTAGCTACCTACCAATCTACCTATCTATCTATCTATTTACTAGTCTGCCTGTCTGACACTATATATATATATATATATATATATATATATATATATATATATATATATATATATATATATATATATATATTGTTTCAACATGCACATTGTCATTATTTTTTGGAAAACGTTTATAAGGGAATGCTACTACTGCTTGAGAAAGTGGAAATTTTTTGTACATTGTTACTTTCTGGTATTATTGACCATATTGGTCAGCAGAAGAAAGAAAAGAAACCAACTAAATAAACACTCTTGAGCAGTAACTTGGTGGATGTTTAAAATGTATAAATTTCATTTTTTTCTCTTGATCTTGTTTCCAGATTTATAGATATACGACGCTGCTTCTTTTCTCCTTGATACGACCAGAAATTTCGCAAAAATTATAAATATTGAATTGAAGCGTGTGATATTCCAAACATATGTATATATTTGAAAAAGGGTTGTATTCATTTTTACGATACTATTTATCAGTTTAAAATAATACGTGAAAAAGACGTTTAAAAGAAACATATTATTGACAATCAGGATATCTGGGGTTAAAAAAATCCTAAAGTTAAAAAAAAAAACTGAAAAGAATAACTAATTTCATATTTTAGGGTCTTTTTTGATGATGTTTTCCTTGAATTTACGGATTTTGTTCTACAGAGTGTATATATATATATATATATATATATATATATATATATATATATATATATATATATATATATATATATATATATATATATATATTCAATAACCTTGCTTTATTTCCGATAGATTCTGTTGGAAAAGAGGTAAAAGTCTGGAATAAATACAGAATGCACCAACATATAGTAGTAAGAATCATAAATAACAGATTCCCTTTTATTTGTTTATTTATTTTAACTATCTACAAACAAGTCCTTCCGCATTGATATTATGAAGTGTACATCTTATTCTTTGACCCCATTTTCACACGGCTATAACCTTCGTACCCGAGTATTATATGCTGTAATCACCGACGATTTCGTCTTTGTCTTCAGGATTAGATGTTTGCTTATGTTTTCTTTACAACCGATTGCCTGTTAGCTTTAGTTTAACAGCTTCATTGTGGCTTACGTGCATTCTAGCCTTCCATGTAGGTCTTAGGAAGGAGTGAGTCTAATGTAACACTGAACTGTCGACAATAATATATTCTGACGCTGTAACTACCTCCCAGTGTGTGACGACGGGCAAAGTAAACACCAATTCGAGAAAAAGTCAATTCAATACGGCTTGTTTCACAAGAAATTGGCCTTGTAGAAACATGACATTAATTTAGCTAATTTTCTGTTCTGAGAACTTTGTTCAGTTTTTGGGTGATTTGTTCTGTACGTAACATTCGATCAGATGTATTTCTTAAGCTATTGCCATAAGCGGAGCAACCAGTGCAAAATGGAAGAAACAAAATCGGACTCGAAACACAATTGGACCATATTAACAATTTATTTTTAATAGTAACGAAAATAAAAATGGAAGAAATACAAATCTATGACCTGAAAGAAATTTGTTTTGTTTGTTATTTTTATGTTTTAAAAAAATGTATGCGGATGCGGCAATCTTGCATGGGCTAATGACAAGAAAGTTTGATTCTGTAAACCAAATGTTATTGATTTAGGATACAGCTGTAACAGAAGTTCAAAAGGAAGAAATAGTGAAATTGTATAATGTAGACATAGTCAAAAATGAAACAAGCCTTAAATACGCCAATATTCCCGTAGAATTAATGTTGCTGAAAACAGCAGCTCTTATCCTGGCTAACCATTTACGTCTTTTTCTGTGTTATCATCTAGCGGGAATGCAAATAAGTTGCAACACTTATTGTTTCGTTTAAATTTATGCATATGAAACAAAGAACCAGTCTAAACATCTTCCAACGTAAGTGTTTTTGCCTCCCTCGTACGGTATTATCAAATAGTTCATTGTATCAAATGTGTGACCCTAACATTTTGGAGGGTGAGATGTGAGATATCCCGGTTCACCTGTGAAGAAGCACACATCTCTACCCAGTTTTCTTGTTATCGGGGGTAAAAGTTACTATCAAGCAAAGACGTTTGACTTTTGACCTCTTGAGGCTTTAAGGGAGAAAGACTGCATTTCAAAATTATTTGTAAAAATGTTTTAAAGTCACAACTGTTTACGAGTTTACGAATAAAATCCAAAGAAACTAATGACTAAAGAATCATCTGATTCCTTTTTCCTTGAATTCCTGTACACTTTTTTCTTAAACTATAACATGTCACGTTGATACATATCAATGCATAAGACAGAGAGGTTTCCTCAATAAAGTTATCGATGTCCTTATAATTGGATAGATAACTAACAATTATTTTTCCTTGTATATCATAAACATATTTATTTCCCGATTGGTTTTTGAAGGGCTTAAAATCGTATACTGTAAACATGGAAGATGACATTTCTTTAGAAAGAATCAAATCAAATTGTACATGTGTTTTTAAGCGTCTCCTATCTTAGAGCTAATCATGAAATGGAATGATTTTACCTCTATCGTCCAGCAATCCACATAGCAAAATTCGACAGATGACATTCTTGGAACGATATTTGAGTATAGAGTCATAAATCAATTTCACTTCACAGTGAGTTTCAAATAGAAAATGTGATCTAGCAAGTAGCATGCTTCCACTAGTTTTAAAATTTGGTTTTGTCTTAAGAAAATATGTAACTTTAAGGCAATCAAGTTTTTTTGACGCGTAAGAAATGTTTAGCATAATACCGGTCATTTTAGACCTTGTATAACTTTAAAGTATATACGTTATCAATAGTTCTTAATCTACTCACAAACATTTAAATATTCAACTTTTTTTAAACGCTTTTAAAACTGGTAACATACACAACAATAAGTTGTTCGTTGAATCGGCGGTTGCTCTGTCATTCCACAGTTCTTTTCACCTCTCTTTCATTCGTCTGTTCAAAGTCATTAGCTGGGCTTACAAAATGCTCTTCATTTAAAAAGAAGTTCAAAAGAATGCTTAATATTGTGAAAGTAAACTGAGAAAGAAAGCAAACTTGCAAATTAAAGAATTTCATGTTTTCGACGGTAAAACTGGATCAGTTGCAGAAGGCCTTGCGCAAAACATACTCATTTCACGGAAATGTCTTGAAGGATAGTTGTTTCTTACAGAGTTAAATCTTTTAAATAAAGTAAATAAAACCATCAATGACAACAAAAATTCCATAAGAAATAAAACTCGAAACTTCTTTAAGGTGAATGTGCTAGCCAGTAGAATGCATATACTGATTCAAATAAAATGTTTTGTCAATGGTGCCTTTAAATAGTAAAAAATGGAAAAGAATCTGAGTCCAGAATGTCACGTGAAACCTTTCAAAACTAGTTTCGTTATGAAGATGACGTACGTTTCGGCAAAAATGTTTAACATGAACCCCGTTTCTATGTTTCGACAATGATTATAGTTAATGTACCCTTTTTGACGCATTTTTACGCAACTGATTCCTTCCCATAGTTTAGTTTTTTTTCCCCCTCAATTCTACAAAATTTATAGTAAAGATATCCAGGGATTCAGATTACACTGTCGCCAACAAATCTAAGTATTAGTTTTCTCTCATAAACTCATAAAAGCTGTCCTTTGTTATTGTTTACTTTTTTAAAACAGGGATAAGGGTGTCCCATCCGGAGCCTCGGAGGTCAACCAGTAGCGTGGCCCACGCTGTCAGGTAGTTGTTTGCCGAGCTACCTCTCGCAGCGAGAACTCTCTTCTGCCTAGCTCCGGAAATATACGGGCATCTTCAAGGGTAAAGATAAAATTTGAGATAGGGATAATTTGTAAACTGTCAATACCAATTATATACCTAATCCCACATATCAGTCAAGCAGGGCTAGTGTTTTCTAAACTGCGGGAATTTTTGTCAGATTCCATTTTGATACTTGTCGATGGATTAACTCCTCACTGCTCTAAGCTCATGGGACGTATCGCTCAAAAATTAACGGCATAATGGTTGCATAATAAATAGCATATTGTCATATTTTGGACTCATTTTTAGCTCGTAATCCAAAACTAGTTTTCTCTTACTTCATTTGAAATTTTATAAACATAAAAATTTTCTGGCTGAAAGGTTTATTAATTAAGCCAGTAAATAAATAGATAATCAGGTAGAAGTATTGATGAAGATGGTATATATGTGGGTAATTGGGTAAAAAGGAATCATTATCCATTTGTATATTTTTTCAAGAACTCATTATTGCTTTATATACATTTATTTGTGCATGTTGAAAGGTTAAAACTTTCTGTATAATCCTATATTACTATTTGTTAAATTTTTGATTAGTTGACATTTATTTATGTTATTCCGTTCATTTATTCCGTGCATATTAGCTGACAAAATAAAGTGCGAAAAACGCACCAAATATCGTTACCCAGTTCCATTTTGCGGTCAAGTTTATATAGGCAAATTGTTTCAAATACTAATTATGTTTGCATTTCCTGATGGATAAACAATTTTAAACAAAGGCAGTTGTAGTTTCTTCCGCCATTTATGTGAAATTAAAAAAAGAGAGCGAGGCATAACATGTTTCTCATACGTTTTTGCATCATTTTGTCAAATTGAAAATTCATTTTAGATATATTCGAGAAATCGAAAGGTACTTGTAATTTGTAATTATAATCCTTGTAAAAATAATGTTATAAAAGAGACGATTAAGTCGTATATTATTGCATGCAGTCAAGTTATCGCTTCTTTTGATGCACGGAAACTTCATATGCCAGCCACCACGGTCCTCGTTCTGCATCTGAAACTCTACGAGCACAAAAGATACTACAATGTTTGTTTGCCTTTCTCTCCAATATTTTCCTAACAGAAGTCTTGGCGCTCGCTTGAAAGGAAATACCAGGTCTTCTGTGACAACATGAAATACAAAGTCTTGACCCTCTCTGGCATTGTTTGTTTTTGGTCAGTATGGTTACCATATGTAATTCTTTGGTCTTAATTTAAACCAGCACATTCTGGAAATGGATGTTAATATTCTGTTTTTGGTGAAATCGCGTCAGTAAAAGATCGGAGAGAGATGTATGTATGTATGTATGTATGTATGTATGTATGTATGTATGTATGTATGTATGTATGTATGTATGTATGTATGTATGTATGTATGTATGTATGTATGTATGTATGTATGTATGTATGTATGTATGTATGTATGTATGTATGTATGTATGTATGTATGAATGTATGCATTCGTGTTAGTATGAGGTAGAGCATCTTTCTATCTGCCTGTTTGTCTATCTATCTATCTATCTATCTATCTATCTATCTATCTATCTATCTATCTATCTATCTATCTATCTATCTATCTATCTATCTATCTATCTCTCTATCTCTCTATCTCTCTATCTCTCTATCTATCTATCTATCTATCTATCTATCTATCTATCTATCTATCTATCACACATATACACACAAAGGCTCTTCAGCAGTACCTAAGAAACTCTAGGTAGCAAAGATATTAAGGTAGACCTTGCGAAAATTCGTCAGGAAGACTATATGTTTCAACCAAAGTGAGTATGCACCACCAGACGAAAAAATAGAAGTAATGATGTTGTTAAACAGTTTTAACTTACAAAATCAAAGGTAAGGGTACAAGAACCCTCTTAAAGTGCAAGATCAAACTTTTGGATCTTTAGAAAGCTATAAACTTTATTTAGAACATCATTAGGTGACATCCTACCAGAAACATGATTATCTCCATTAGTCGCCAGTGGTTTGGGTGGGGGAGACTCCATTTTCGAACCACATGGGAAACCTGACAGTCAGACAAATCATACACAGGTAGCGAGTCAGATGTGTGAATTATGAAATTAAAACATAACAAATTAATAAAATCATGTTTTTTTTTTCGCAGCTATATAATCCAAACAAAAGTATTGTATGACAAAAGATTTTGCAGCGTAATATTGTTTTGAAGAAATTGAAACTAAAAAGGTCAAGGGTCAAGATTTTTTTTAAAGGTCCTCAAAATATGTATCTAACTGCGTTTTTATAGTACACAAATGTTTTTCAATACCCATTGCATTTTGACTTTTAATGTTATCGGTTAAAATGAAGGACTAAAAGCAAACCAATTCTCTGGGTACCTGTGACAAATGGTGAGAAGGGAAGAAATAATGAAATATTGTCCAATTGATTGATATGAAATTTAAGTTTTAGTCTTTGGAAGATTTTTCATTAAATACAGTAGGCATTATATTATGTTATCCTAATAGTCTCGTGTAGTGCTCTGTGTAGAGTAATGCATTATGCCATTCTAATAGACTCGTGCTATGTTTTGTGTAAAATGTACAGTATTGTATTCTGTCATCCTAACTGACTCATGTAATGGTCTGTGTATAGTTATGCATGTTGTCATCCTAACAGACTCGTATAATGCTGTGAAGTGTTGTATTCTGTCATCCTAAAAAGACCCATGTAATGCCGTGTAAATTATTGTATTCTGACGCCCTAATAGACTCGTGTAATGCTATGTATGAAGTATTATATTCTGTCATCCTAATAGACTCGTGTAATGCATTGTGTAAAGTATTATATTTTGTCGCCCTAGCAGACTCGTGTAATGCTATGTGTAAAGTATTATATTCTTTAGCCCTAATAGACTCTTGTAATGCTATGTAAAGTATTATATTCTGTCATCCTAACAGACTAATGTAATGCTCTGTGTAAAATATTATAATCTGTCATCCTAACAGATGCATGTAATGCTCTGTGTAAAGTATTATATTCTGTCATCCTAACAGACTCACGTAATGCTCTGTGTAAAATATTATAATCTGTCATCCTAACAGACTTATTTAATGCTCTGTGTAAAGTATTATATTCTGTCATCCTAACAGACTCGTGTAATGCCCTTAGTAAATTAGGGATTGAGGTAAATATATTTCTCTGTAAGATAGTAATATAGTTTCGAAACACTATAAAGCGGTCTATTCGATTAATATCTTTCAAAAGTGTAACGACCATTCTTCAGTTTGCCATATGTACAAAATTATGTCTCAAAACGTTATTATTGTGCTTGCTAGACTTTTCTGTGTGCTTTAAATAATTAAAACTCTTTTCAAGATTACTTTCCTTACAAGTTAAACTTTATAATAATTTTGACAGGTTTCTGTTAAAAAATCAAACATATCTGATCTAATATCCACCGCTTCAAAGGCCTAATTTTGCTGTTTACGACGGTGGCTTTTGATCATTTGAGGCAAAAGCCGGGATAATAGTAAACACGGAGTAAGACATCTTGCCGACGACTTTGTCGAAGCAAATGTGAAGTTTCAGATATTCGGTGGTTTGTATGGGCATATAATAGGGCATTTCGTCTGCTGTTAAGATATTATTCGCGAATTACTCGTCTGTTTTAGGAGAGAGCATTTGGGCCGAGAACCATAATTCTTTATACTATCGAGAGAAAGGCAGAATGTGAGAAATTGAGTTGATTTTAACGTCGTATCAAGCGAGGAACATTCCTATCGGACACAATGTTCACACCTCCAGCCCAAACATGTCGCCTGCTGCTCTTGCACAAGGCCGCTAATCCAGATTTCTAGATTGTTTTTTTTTTTCCAGAAGAAGATCCGGATAGGATAATCATAAATACCGCATTCCAGTTTTTGATTGAACAACATCGTTTATCTATATACACATCCTACTATTTATTTTAAGACCTTAGTTTTCATTTATAATTATCAATCATTTCGGCCATGAACGCTTGCTGTGGATATAAAAATTCAGTATTTTGTACTGAATACCCTAGCCCAAGTGTTTATTCCGCTAGGAAAGAACGTAATTATCATACTGTTTTTGAAAATGCCACATTGTGCTTGAATGAGATGGGCTTAGTAAAATATAAACATTTTGTATTCGTTCAGTTGTTTTGAAAACTGGTCGTGATATTCAGTTAAGACTGCGGAGTTTAGACGTTGTCGCAAAATACGTTTGCTATGAACAAATATTTCGTCGAGATACAGACGCTTGCATCACGTGGACAAAACCATAGTAACAAACCTGCAATTATATATATATATATATATATAAATATATATATATATATATATATATATATATATATATATATATATATATATATATATATATATATATATATATATATATATATATATATATATATATATCACGTATCTGATAATCAGGTATTTCCTAACAGAGTAGAAAGAGTTTAATTTCCTATTCACCATTTTCGAAAAAAAATATGTTGTTAATAAAATCATTTTCTCTATGACCATTTTCGAAGACACACCAACTGCCAAGAATGATGGAATTTTACACAAGGGTGCAGCATGACTCGAATATTTTAAGGACCTTATTTGCCTTACAGTATAAAAGTACTGGCAACGCTTAAGGCAATATTGGTGAATGCTCAATGTCACGTGACGGGCAATTATCAAAATTCTGATAGGGCCGATAAAAGAATCAAAGTTTTGCTGGAAATGACAAGGAAAACAAAGCGGAAAACAGATACAAGATGTTCATAGAAACAATGGACTGCCCTTATTCAGATTTTTTTTTGTACAGGGAAGTTTTGAGTATATGAGTTTAGCCTGTGGACAAAATACTGCATGTTATATAAAATATGTTATGCTTGAATTGAATCTACACAATGATGAATAATAGCAACGGTAACAGCAAAAAATAAGGTGAAAATCAACCAAAAATATTTTACCACTCCATGAAGACTAATTACTCTTAGTTATTATTTGATCCAAATATCGCACATCCTTTTAGAAGTTTTAAGTGTCTTTAACGAAAAGGGAGGGAAAGGAAAATAGTTTGCAATGGAAACAGTTTAATATCAAATTTATATAAATAAAATGTAATTATACAGAAATATGCCTCGGGGGCCTCGATTGGCTGAGTAGTATAAAGCGCTCTCCGTTACAGATCACTGCCATCTCACCTCTGCGTGGGTTCGAGTCTAAGATTCGGTGAATGTGGATATGTGAGAAAGCTTGCCAGTAGCTTCTCGTGGGTCGGTGGTTCTTTCCGCGGATTTCCCGGTTTCTTCCTCCACCATGAATACTGGCCGCCATGTATAGCCTATCGTGTGCTGAAAAATGGCGTTAAGCCCCAGAACAACAACAACAAATATGCCTCGTCAAAGTTATTATAGATTGCATTTAGTTAAACTTAATTTGCTATGAAGTTTACCCACCCCCATCAAAGCAAAAGGTCTAAATGTAAATTAGATGAATATTTTTTTTTTAAAGAAAAATATAAAATCTATATTGGGAGTATATTGTTCCTGCTATCTCGGCGCCTGCGTCTCGAATATTTATCCTGTACGACTCTTAGGAAATGTGGCACGAACTATATCGGTAGATGCTGCAAGTTAACAGGATCTATTGAAGGGCAAAGCAATATGACAACATATTATAAATATCCCCTGTTAAGAAAATACCGATGTTTCATCGCCTGGAGTAGAAGTAAATCCTTCCCCATTCAAATTTATATCCTGGATTATTTCCAACCAATGACGAGTTCAGTCGAGCATTTGTAGTGTTTATTTCTCTCAATGTCTCATCCTTGCATAACTGCCGATTGCGCCTTAGTCTTGAACGTGAATTAAAGCTCCTAAGCTATTAGTTTTTGTGCACTAAGCTGAATGTCGGCGTGTTAACATGGCTACCCAGGTGCCTCAATCCGTGTTAATCCACACAGCAGCCATTTTGAATCGAAGTTGAAATGTAAAATAAAAACAGTCTTCTTTGGCACACTGTAACAACTATGCGTTTGTTGAGTTCTTGTATGAAATTGTCCTTATATTTGTAGTCATTGTTTTAGTACTTAGGGTATTTTCGGCATTAAAACGGGATAGTGGTGAAATATTGCCTTCTTCGATGGTTTAATTGCAGAGGTAAGTCAATCTTCAAGTATCTACGTATCTATCGTTCTAGTTGTGTGGATCGGTAAAATCAATTAACTTGTACACTATTCAAGAACAGAGTATTTTGTTAAAATAGAATATATAGCTAACACGGATACTGGTATGATATATATGCTAGACCTTGTGATGAACTTTCTAAGTGAT
>JAEAOA010001901.1:490000-492500 GCA_016746295.1 Potamilus streckersoni | reverse complement strand
TCAATCGTCCTCGTATAGTTCCATTACTTCAAAGAGAGATTTCCGTGTTTCATACATTTATCAAATCACGACGGAAAATTCTATTGTAACCTTGGTCACTTCAAAAAGGTGGCTTTATCAGCCGTGTTTGGAAGCACGCTATGAGACAACACGGGACAAAACTTCAACAAAATTTCTCTTATCTATCAATTTGCTCTCGGAAGCGAGTATTTAGGTACCTACATCACGAGTAATTTTTATAACCTCCCAGACAAACTGTCCAGGTCAGACTCCTTAGAATGTCGCGAAAAAAATAGTGTCGAAACGAAGACCCTTGAATGCCTTGCCCGTCAACCAATGTGCAAATATGCTGACTTATGGACAATATCCATCTTAACGATAATCTGTTTTTATCCCTTAAAACATTGATAAATGCATACGAGGTTTCACAAGGCATGCACAGATGATCGCTTATATGCATGACAGAGAATAATACTGTTGCCCCTGTCATGTCAGGTAATTGTAAAAAACGGGTTTTGAAAAAGAAGAATGATGTCGTTACCATTTCTAACATCGTTGATTGGGGAAGAGGATCGTAAAAGCCACATATAAATTTTTTTAAAGAGTATTATTAGATGTACGAATTGCCCCGAATATACCAGTAGACTTTAAATATAGGTGGGTGACTATATATTAAAACAATAAAAGGAAAGTTTAGACAGTTTTGCTACAATAGATATGTAAAGATTTCAAAAAGTAGTCTAGTTGTAAAGAAAAAAAAAATGTTATATGGAGACTGAATTTTTTAAAATTAGATTGAAATCCCAAAATATCGAGCAGGCATCGAATATGATAGATATTAAAAGAGAGAAGATCTAAATAACGTAATTGCAATTTATTTATTGAAATTCTGTCATAATTGATAAAATATAATGTTATTTTACAAACTTTTATGTAGTTGGCCTCGTAAACTGTCATTATCAACAGCTTTTCTTTCATTACATTTTAATCCAACAAACGATCAAGAATTTATAACTTAGATCAATTTAAGTATGCCTTATTTCAAGTCATCCACTAGCTTATACCCATTTCCATAGGATAAGACTTTCGGATCGTCTTATTTGTACGCATTTGTGGTCACGGGGTACAAATTTGTGTCACTTTATGCAATTCGAGCATTTTATATTTTCCTTGACACAAATTAGTTTCAACCTAACAGTGCGTAAATAAAGCTAAAACGCTCCACAGAACGTAAAAGTATCAATAAACGATTGAAAACAAACCACGGAGGAATTTCAGAGCACTTCGGTGTTGGCAGAGAATAAGGTGCCAGTCATTGACAAGACTCACGGAACTGAATGCAGCTCCTATTTATGGCACAAGAAAATGCAGCTGCAGTTGCTGTTTCAGTTTTCCTGACAGTGACGCGTATATGTGTACAATCACCAAACTACTTTTCGCTTTTGAGCGTAAAATAGCGGCCAACTATAGTCAAATAATGCTCTACCTGAATTATATAATTTTTTCTTTCATTCGTGCATGTTACCATATTCTACAATGAAGCGTATATCTCTTGGTATATTCATAATAAGGAACCTAAATATTAAGTGACGTCAATAATATGATGCGAGCCTGAACCGGATTTGAGAAGTCAGACGACATGTGCATTACGCTTCATTACGCTGCAAAGAGCAGAATTAGTTTCAATATTTTAAATTTGCAGAAAAAAGGATTTGAAAGGATTAATTGGGGTATACGGACATAAATGACTAAAGCATTTTTTGGTTTCTTTTTGTACCGTGCATCATTATACATGTCTTTATTCAATTACTGCAAACGTTTGTATGCACACCTTATCACTATGCATACAAAGATACATCTTATCCTTAAAACATATAATTTTGCATTAGCGATTGATTCACGGTGTTAAACAGCAAACTAAAACTATTCAATGCACACAATCTGAATTCATTTAAAGTTATTTTGCTTAGAGACGCATTCAACATCCAACCCAGACTGGCTTAGGCATCTGTCTTTAAGCGCCTGTCACTCTGCCCATACGTCACCAGTTAAACAATGCTACATTTTGCCCAAAATTATATTATATTATATTATATTATATTATATTATATTATATTATATTATATTATATTATATTATATTATATTATATTATATTATATTATATTATATTATATTATATTATATTATATTATATTATATTATATTATATTATATTATATTATATTATATTATATTATATTATATTATATTATATTATATTATATTATATCACATGTCCTCTATTTACAAACAAAATGTTAATCTGGATTAATAAATCTGCATTAACGTTAAGTCATCAACTGACGGTTACAAATGTCTTGATATTTAGCCTGTCAGGACAAAGTATCAACAATCATTAAAAGCCTCACACAATCTTGGACTTAGCTTTCAACAAGTTGGCATGATGAAAACTAAACGCTTTTTTTCGCCTGAAAAGCCCTTGTTAAATCCTGTGCTTT
>JAEAOA010001901.1:362500-487500 GCA_016746295.1 Potamilus streckersoni | reverse complement strand
TAAAAAAATTTCCCCGGTTGACTTCACTTGTTATACTGCTCGTTTTAAAAGACCTTGTATATCTTAAGTTCTGTTCAAAGAACCTTTAAATCCCTTTATTTTGGTGTATGATTGATGAGTGTAACATGGGTTATAGAGTATACAGCTTGGCCTTGCTCCAGTTGTGAACCTTTCAAAAACTGCTATTTCCTCTTTGTTATTTTCAATTAGTGAACTTCAGAGGTAAATTCTAAAGAAAAGAGCCGATCATTGTTTTTACATGATATATATCTGGTAATTCATCCATTGCACCTTCAGCAGCTGGTATTGAAAAAATAGTGTTCTTTAGATTAATTCAGGCTGATTGTTTTAAACAAAAGGGAGCAGTAATTCTAGTAAGCAGTGTGCATAGATAATGTCCACTGTTCTTAAGTACAATATCCAAACAATTGGCATCCATATTACATCAAAATAACATAGAGTTATGCCAACATTCTCTTCACTGCAAATGTTTCAACTGCAAACAACTTCACATTACATACGTTAATCTCTCAAAAGTGCACAAAAAACTGGTGAGCGCCCCTCCCCCATAGACTTCAGTTCCTTTGAAGTTTGGTAGATCCCTAGATGTTAGTTTAGTCTTCAGTTCTCTTGATCTTGGTGTTGACTTCAGTTCCCTTGAATGTTGGTGTTGACTTCAGTTCCCTTGAATGGTGGTGTTGACTTCAGTTCCCTTGAATCTTGGTGTTGACTTCAGTTCCCTTGAATTTTAGTGTAGACTTCAGTTTCCTTGAATATTGATGTTGACTTTAGTTCTATTGAATCTCGGTGTTGCCTTCAGTTTCCTTGAATCTTGGTGTTGACTTCAGTTCCCTTGAATGTTAGTGTAACTTCGGTTCCCTTGAATCATTGTGTTGACTACAGTTCCCTTGAATCTTGATGTCGACTTCACTTCAGTTCCCTTGAATCTTGGTGTTGACTTCAGTTCCCTTGAATGTTAGTGTAACTTCAGTTCCCTTGAATCATTGTGTTGACTACAGTTCCCTTGAATCTTGATGTCGACTTCACTTCAGTTCCCTTGAATCTTGGTGTTGACTTCAGTTCCCTTGAATGTTAGTGTAACTTCAGTTCCCTTGAATCTTTGTGTTGACTTCAGTTCCCTTGAATCTTGATGTTGACTTCACTTCAGTTCCCTTGAATCTTGGTGTTGACTTCAGTTCCCTTGAATGTTAGTGTAGACTTCAGTTCCATTGAATCTTGGTGTTGATTTCAGTTACCTTGAATGTTGGTGTTGCCTTCAGTTCCCTTGAATCTTAGTGTTGCCTTCAGTTCCCTTGAATCTTGGTGTTGACTTCAGTTCTCTTGCATCTTGGTGTTGACTTCAGTTCCCTTGAATTTTAGTGTAGACTTCAGTTTCCTTGAATATTGATGTTGACTTTAGTTCTCTTGAATCTCGGTGTTGCCTTCCGTTTCCTTGAATCTTGGTGTTGACTTCAGTTCCCTTGAATGTTAGTGTAACTTCAGTTCCCTTGAATCTTTGTGTTGACTTCAGTTCCCTTGAATCTTGATGTTGACTTCACTTCAGTTCCCTTGAATGTTAGTGTAGACTTCAGTTCCATTGAATCTTGGTGTTGATTTCAGTTACCTTGAATGTTGGTGTTGCCTTCAGTTCCCTTGAATCTTAGTGTTGCCTTCAATTCCCTTGAATCTTGGTGTTGACTTCAGTTCTCTTGCATCTTGGTGTTGACTTCAGTTCTCTTGCATCTTGGTGTTGACTTCAGTTCCATAGATCTTTGTATTGAGTTCATCCTTACACCTTGGTGTTGATTTCAGTTTCCTTGAATCTTAATATAAATTGCATTTCAGTTACCTCTAATCTTATTATAGACTTCAATTTCCTTGAATCTTGGTATAGATTTCATTTCAATTTCTATGAATTTTGGCAGTTTTCCTGAAATTATATAACTTAATATTTTCAATAATAAAAATGGTTGCATTACGAAATTAAAACTTGATTTTTAGTTAACGACAAGGATTCGGGGAAAAAGTACTTGAATATGTCAAATGAATATTTGAAGTTATATTGTTGGATTCTCATGGGAATGAAGAATGCCAAATAAAATGAACGAATGGAAGACATTGGACTTTTTGTGGGCACACGATCACCAAAAAAAAGATTGTACATTGTGCAACTTTGAAAAGCTACGGCAACAACATATTTGTCTTGATTATATATTCACTGCCATATTATGCATGTAATATTAACTGATAGATGTAATATTAGATACCAAAAGCTGGATAAAACTAAATGATCGTGTCCTATGATTAAAAGCATCAATAGAGGATGATTAGGACATATGTGGGTTTTGTGTCTTTGACACAGCTACACTCAAAAGAACTTTCTCATATGAAGGACATATTATCCAGACTCAGGCGTGTGACAGCACTTGTTTTTTTAGTTATACATTTATTAGTTTAATTAAAACTTTCAAATTTCTGTAATCGTTTTTGATGCAGTGATGGCTAAATTTTCCAACGTCCCTTACACACAGAAGTATTTGTTTGGAAAATGCAAATCTGACTATATAGTTTTTATGGTTTCAAGGCTAAGCAAATTTATACTTTTAAGTGCAAGCAAAAACAAAAAAGAATAAAACACTTTTCTGCAACCTATCGGTTGGTGAGCATCGTCGTATTGCATACCTTAGGAAAGTTTCCATTTAAATACTTGCTATACGGCAACAGCACAGGAAATTGTTATGGTATTTTTCCTATGACTTTATTTGTTTGCCTCGAGTTGTCTAATTGTTGACGTTTTTGTAATTTGTTCGTATTTCACCAGTCGGGTCCCATTGAAACAAATTAGTTCCGTAATTGTTCCATGAAATTCATAAGCAACGATATAGAATCTGAATCGAAATAGCAGAAAGAAAACAGTTGAGATGGAAGTTGTAATAATTGACAGCACATTGGCATTTCAGTTATACTAAATTCTCCGCACACGATTGCATACGGAATCTTTCACTGGCTTTCACGATGTTGTAAAGTGCGCATATTAAGGGATTAGACATAATTTACCAATCCACTTTTCATTCTTTGTGGTGCGTACATAATTCCTGTTTTCGTCGTTATTCACTGTTTTCACGCCAGCATCGATAAATTTATTCAATGCGCAAGAGAGTAACATTATTATGGCGGATTGTTATGCATGAAAAAGTGCAAAATACGTTGCTGTTATAAGAATGCATGCACATGTTCAACCTTAATTTACAACAAACAATAAGGCGCCATTTATTGTCATATGAAGATTTTCGATATTTAATGTTAGGAGTGAAATGTTGGATAAACAGTTAGACTTAATTGTAAATGCAAATTTCAGCTTCAAAGAATCTTTTGTTTATTAAAAATAAATACGACTACTACATAAATCTAATCAGAAAATCATTCTTTAAATAAATTTTTTTTAAAAACATTCAGTTATGACAATTTAAGAACAAAAACTGTCATATGTACTAATTGATGCAAATAGCTCTTTGTCATTCATGTTGTGATTCATTTCAGTGTAAAGGAAATATGAAAAAGAAAATGATTTGATTTGATTGTGAGAAAAATTACATTGAATTAGCTAATTTTATAAACTTTAGTCAAAATGAATAAAAATGTAAAATTTCATTTTTCATGTGAAGAAAAACTGGTTTATGTGACGCAATTAAAAACGATCGCTGTAAAATAATTTTGAAATGCAATTGGGTACCTCTGTCATTATTCCTTTGTCTTATGTAATGCCATAACATCTTTGTCGTCATGAGATGATATTATGGTATTACAACTAGAGAGATTAGAGTTTTAACTTTAATAACACTGATGCATTATAATACCCATATGTTATTCCCGTGGAATTAACAAGCGGAATTATTTTATTGGGCGAAAACAGTATTTTGTTTATAAAGTGCAAATTTTATTAACTATAATTTGTTCCAGACACACGGTAGGTATAATACTAAACACTGCTTGCAATGTTTGACGAATACGTCTTAAAAGCTCAGTTATTGCAGCAGTTATAATATCGTAAATATGAAACATTTATCCCGTAAAACTGAAATTCTAAGGGTTAGTTACTTGTGCAAATCATTATCTCACGGGTATTTAATAATCATTCTCTAGTGTTCTTCATAATTTTTCCATCATATGTAAACAATTTGATATGCTTCAATTTTCATTTTGAGAAATTCCTTCAACCTAAAGCGACGTATTGTTTCACATATCCATGTTTAGTTTTCAATAATAGCTTGTATTCTGGGCCTTCATCTCGAGATGTCAACCGACATGTGTATACTATGTGAATAAAAGTCAAAACTGTCTGCGCTCAAAATGATTTTCCAGTGTCCAAATATACGTAGGTTTGTAAATGTAACCAAACTGTTTTGAACTAAACACTATCTAAAAACCCTATAATTTTGCTTTTATTTTACTTTTGAATATTTTATGGGAATTTTTGGATTTTATTTTACGTAAAACTAGGCTTCAGAGATTGATTTTGAGCATATGTTTAAAGATTTATCATACGTTTTTCTAAGGACGACATCCATTTTTCAAGGTGGTGTGGTATAACCTTGGTTACAAATACAAAAATAGTTATACATTTTGTACAGTCCAATTGTTTTTCAAGAAAAGAAATAATATAAATTTTATTTCTGGATGCGAACATGGACATATGTACAATAAAATGACAAAATATTTACATTTTTCAAGTATCCGCACAAGAAAATGTACAACTATTTCTAATTGTCTTAATAAAGTGAAATCATTATTATTATCGAGACTATATGCAAATTAGATATTTGTTATATTCCAATAAGAGTTAAAATTTCTGTAACTTTCATCATAACATTTATAACTTAATTGGAAATCATGGACATTGCAGGCCATTGTTCTCTGTTTGCAATAAGAAATAAATATTACATCAATTTTGGATACATCCACTTTGATAATCCCTTACAACAGCGTTCATGTTTAGCCACAACTACAGCTGAGGTATGTTTATCAACAGAAAAGTAAGATCTGCAATAGTTTTGTCACTGACGTTTTTCTTCATATACCCCATATTTCAGCGGTATAAAAATAATATATTTAATACAAACACAAAAACTTTTACAGCTGATTTTGGTGTCGGACAAGAAAATGGTATTAGCTCTTATTATTTAATTTAGTGTATCTATCTATCTATCTATCTATCTATCTATCTATCTATCTATCTATCTATCTATCTATCTATCTATCTATCTATCTATCTATCTATCTATCTATCTATCTATCTATCTATCTATCTATCTATCTATCTAAAAGAATGCATTTGTAGTCAATTTTAGATCTATTCATTCTTTATGGTATTATTTTGACCACAATGGTGGATTTCATTGACTTAAAGCAATGACTTTGATGGTCCATAGGAAGTAGCTACAGATGTCTTTATGGCTTTGTTAATAATATGACATCACTGCAGACTTTGTGTTTCAGAGTGATATTATTTGTGGCGTTCAATTATAGGCAACAGATTGTAATTGTGTTTTGTTCCGACGGGTAAACAATATGCTTATCTATCTATCTATCTATCTATCTATCTATCTATCTATCTATCTATCTATCTATCTATCTATCTATCTATCTATCTATCTATCTATCTATCTATCTATCTATCTATCTATCTATCTATCTATCTATCTATCTATCTATCTATCTGAAAGAATACATTTGTAGTCAATTTTAGATCTTTTCATTCTTTATGGTATTATTTTGACCATAATGGTGGATTTCATTGACTTAAAGCAATGACTTTGATGGTCCATAGGAAGTAGCTACAGATGTCTTTATGCCTTTGTTAATAATAGGACATCACTGCAGACTTTGTGTTTCAGGGTGATATTATTTGTGGCGTTCAAGTATACGCAACAGGTTGTAATTGTGTTTTGTTCCGACGGGTAAACAGTATGATTCTATGAAAACAATTTTCAATATATTAGCATTATTACATGTATCAAAGTAGTGGGCACCAGTCCGCTACTCAAATGGCAAACACCTGAAAATCTTTTCAGTCAAATATGTTATATAAAGATTTTCGTCTTGAAACTTTCGTTGTCGGTACTTTTCTCCTTGAAGCTATCATGGGAAGATTTTGTCATTCTGACAATAACACTCGTTTAATTGATAACATTGGACATGAACCGGTATACTCAGTGCTAAGGAATATAAGCTCATTTAGTAATGGGAACGATACAACCTCTCTCGAAAAATCAAAAGACAACATCGTGCTCATCGCGTGTAGTGGGAACATTGAACATATATAAGTGGAACTTCTACCTGCAAGAACCACGTTGATGATAAAAGGCGGATCTTCCCGATTGTAGGAGGAAAACTCATTCAGTGTTATTCCTATGGCGTTATTGTTGCATACATAGGTCACTAGTATATACATGCATTCATACGTCACTAGTATATAAATACATACATAGGTCACTAGTATATACATGCATACATAGGTCACTAGTATATACATGCATACACAGGTCACTAGTATATACATGCGAGGTCTCATTACAGGTTTCAACCAGTGACCGACAGTCTTTGTTTGGGAATTCGTTTGATTTTGGAAATTTAATTAAAGCTTCCTTCCACTTGGTAATAATTATTTATTACTGAATTTATCATACGAAGATTTCTCAAGTTCCATGGAATTTTTGTTCATTCATTGACGTTTAAACAACGAGCCCTAAATACTTAATTAGTACAAATAAAGACGAGACAAAGACACGAATACACATAAGCCATTTCTAAGACATTTTAAGGTGCATATCTTATTTACATGTCTACTGGATGGAACATTGTTCGGATCTTTCCATATAATCAGTATTAGTTTGACTACAATGGCGAAATTTTAAAATTTACTTTAAGGACAGTTTGTTCTTCAAATTGTTCAACATTATCAATCATGGGTTTTGCGATTTTTAGAAATATGTTTTGCTTTGTATTTTGTTGATACAATAAGAGACTTCTGTGAATTCTCTCTCTCTCTCTCTCTCTCTCTCTCTCTCTCTCTCTCTCTCTCTCTCTCTCTATGATATCATTTCTGGCTTTGAGGTGCATTCATTTGGTGAGATGGTGGCTTTTCAGGTGGGTAAACAGTATCTTATATACAATAAGATAAATGCGGTCTTTCTTAATGTGTCTGTGTTATTGGGTGCAGCGTGGGATTGAGTACTAGCACAAACATCACATTCTTCAAGGAAATTTCAATTGGAAACCTTCAATGTTGGAGAAGACTTTCATCTGGGACAATTTGTTGTTGCTACCTCGTCTTTATGCATGATATTATGATACTGGCTTCTATATGTCATAATGCAGTATATCGAGTATATTAGTCTTACTTTATCATGGATGATACTATAAAACTGGCTTCTGTATGTCATAATACAATATATCAACAATATTAGTCTTACTTTGTCATTTGTACAGATGGAAAACATAGCCAATGTCAGAAAATCTCTGAATCTGTTTTCCTGTGCATCTACTAATAATATGCAACACTTAAACGATTGACACTTCTGATAATCTATTTCTCTAAAATATCCAAAGAAACAAAATACCCAATATATGGATGCAATTGCATTTGATATCGTATTTGCTTTCAAATAACAATAAAATACCGAAATCTTTCAAAGGATATCAGGGTTTGTTCATTAAATTTTGATTACTTAACTCGATATCTTACCGTACGGCTTGAGTTGTAATCCTAATCTCTTATTTTGTAACATTTTTCATTTAAACTGCTATCACATCAATATGGTTTGTAAATATAATGTGTGGATGTTTACTACAAATACAGATTTATAGCATATGATTTCAACGCAGAAACAAATGAGATTTGTAACTAGCCCAGAAATATGACTTTTGTGTGTGTGTGAGCGCGTGTGTGTACATGCGTGCGTGTGCGTTTGCGTGTTTATACTCAGAATTGTAGCGGATACTGGTACAATTTCAACCCATTTGACCCGGTTGCTAGGTCTCTTCATAAAGCTGCACAATAATCGGAATATAATCATTCAGAACGTGCCGAACATAAATTTATGAATGTATATGCTCCTCATATATCAATTGATTTAAATATTACTTTATGCTTGATGAATTGCAATTTCTAATGATTATTTCCTCGCATGTTGAAAGATGTTCAACAGATTCTGCACATTTAATCTCTAAACACGTATCAAAGTAGTTTATACATCGTACCATATCAGTGTTGTGTAGAGATATAAACACGAGCACTCCTTTCATCTGCGTCTTTATTACCGAAGTGCATGGATACAACATTTTGACAGCAATTGCATGCCGATTTCCAAACAAGGCAACAAACAGCATTAAAGCATTAACTGAATGCGTCGTCACCTTTTATGTAAAGGAAGAAGTCAAAGTGAAATAACACAGCTCCATTGAAATAAATCTCTTTAGGCGGGTTTGGAATATCCGAAGATCTTTACAGCTTGGTATACAATGGCTATGTTCCCCCACACTGTGAGTCTAGAGGAACTTTGCAAAGCGTAAAGTCAACAGTAATTAGAACCTAGACGAAGAAAAAATGGTTGTGATAGAGGCAATCACTTGTGAGGGAAAAATCCTTTAATATAAACAAGTGACTTAGCTCATAAACAGACGAAAATTTTGTCATGATAAATTTGATAACCGCCTCCAATTGGCGGTTATTGTGATGAAGTGAATCATATCCTCAGAGCTGATCGAACTGGTTTTCTGTACTTAATCTAAGTTCGAATATATGCGCACAATTTTTACTGAATGTTAACTGATGTCGCTTTCAATCTATGTTTTGTTCGTCAGTCTATCTGCGTACATACATGTATCCATTCATTAACCTTGTCGGCCGAGTGTCTGAATTCATAATCTCATGATCTTTAATTGCTAAGAGAATATATCGTTATAAAAATGTTAGTTTCTTGATATAACTGTCATGATATTAAAAAAAACAAAACAAAACAAATTGAGGTATGCACAGTATTAACGTAGAAACCTCCATTCCTTGGGATATCTTTAGGGGGTAATTACAGTGGCAGACAAGGAAACTGAATCTACGATACGATGTACGCCTGCGTCCATAACAGCGGAGGAATTTTGTAAATAACCTGGTAGTGTGAATAGAAAAGAAAGTTTTGTAAGCCTGTACAAATAATACTGTGTTTAATTTAGATTTCAACTTTTATAAATATTTTCAATATATAATCGACACGCGTATATTTATCACCAATTTGCATTTCTGTTCAACCTTGATTTCTTTACCCAAGCGTTATATTCGCTTATTTATAGCATGGCCAAATCACCAATAGGGATTTGTAAAAGGGTGGGAATTTCTATTTGGAGTTAAGAAATAAATTTCGAGTAATGTTTAGAATATGTAACTGATATGATTAAGGTCAGGCATTGCGATATCAGGATTTATCACGTTTTCTCACTGAATTCTCGCGTTCGTGTGTTCACGCTGGCGCGACAAATTTTTGTACGAGATACTTCAGATTTGCACAAAGGGTATAGACGACCTGATTAACAAATATTGACGTACCTTAGTTTTTAGGTGTATCAAACAATGAGTCGGGATTAAAAAGTGGGTTATATACATTGACCTGTCGTAACAATATTAGTATTTATCATACTAAGGTCTCCAATCATTGCATTTTCCCTCCAATATGGAAATCTTTGCGCCAGTGTTTGTGATCTATTGCATATTGTTAATGAAAAAAATACACCGAATACAACCATAGTTTCCAATATTGAAAGGCTGAGGATTAAAGACGATCGGTCGCTAAAAAGGGTTATGTTTTTAATGGACTAATTGGTATAATAGATAGAACATGGCTCCTAACCATTTCAAGCAAGCTGTGTATAACAAAACACCTACTAATTGTCATGGGGCATATTCATTAGTTGTCTAATTACGTTCACTGCTGTGCCAATTAAGTGTGATAGGAGATATACGAGGAGTTAAGGCTTCATCTGTCAACTACTAGGTCACGTACGTTCCAATGCTTAACAGTCAAATATATCTCGATAGAGAGCAGTTTTCTAGACAAGAACTAAGTTCAGATGCTGAAAAACATTATCTCATTTTTCTATATGTGTATAATAGTATTTTTCAGTGCGGGAAACATCACACGATTTTTTTTGGATCTATTCCTCATAACGTGTCTGTCATAATATGACATTCTAAGTGGGAAAGAAATCCTAGATTTCTATCATCACCTGAGCGTTCAAGATAAATATTAATTAAAACATAAAATAATCAGTAATTTATATTTGTGTCACGAAAACATGTCATTTCACACTGTTTCATTTAGCAATATATGTACAGCTGATAACACCGTTTTTTGAATTATTTTTTTCTTCTAATTATTATTTATGAAGAGTACATCAATACTAAATCACAGCTGAAAGGATGACTATATTGTATTTTCTTTGGTTGTCTCGATTGACTTTATGGACAAAAGTGGACATTTATTATTGGACCTGTTCACATTTGCATCATTGAGCAAACTCGCAGCAGTACATATTTGGATGCTGTGCAATTTCGTTATCTTAGCGGTCTTAAGAAATGTTTTTCGAACGTTCGTATGTGTCTTAGTGTCATTTAAAGTTTACACCGGTCTTTCAGTTTATACCGAACTTTTTACGATCTCTTTTAAGGCGAGGGCATTTATAATGGATGTTTTGCTGTTTGAAGAGCTACAGAAGTTTGTTTCAAACACAAGGTTATATCAAGTATCTGATGCAACATTGTGACTCTCAGGTAGAATGCTCCTGTCCTGCACTGAATCACGAGGCATGACATTAGGCCAGCTCTCGTTATAGTCGGAACTCGGACTTTAAAGTTATCGGCTTTTAGAAAATCCACTCTTAGGTCTCACTAGATAGTTTCGTATTTTGACACCCACTCCCTAATTTCTAAGGTAGAAGGCATGAACCTAATTATCCCAATCCTAGCATGTATAAATTCACACATAAGCTAAATCTGTAATGTGGTTTACATTTACTTTGAGTTAGGCTTGGAAATGGGTTGCCTAGTTGGTGACTTCTTGTCACAGTTAGACTAGCATTGGAGATCAAATGCGTAACTTGGGCTGAAAATGAGCAGCCGACTTGGCTTACGTATTTACATGTGTCTTCTACAGAGGTAAATATCTAAAAGTCTATATGGTTGTGGGGTGGTGAAAAGTGAATTAATTTGTTATAGTACTAGCGAACTTTCAAGATAAATAAGGTACATGCTGATTCTTTTAGCCGTCTTGTCACAGAAACATGTTAAAAATAGCTCTTTTCTGTAAAAAATATGAATTTAAAAAAGAGGGAAAAAGAGGGGTTGGTGGTAGTAGCGGCTCAGTATCAAAAGCACCAGTTACATAAGAAATTAACCTTAATACACCAGTCAGAATCTTACAAGCACCCTTTCAACAAAAACTATTAGTTTTTATTTGTATCTTTATTGTAATATCATTATCATTTTTCTGCAATAGGTCATCGTCGGATGCAAATTTGCGCAAATAACTGTCCTAAGAGACCTTAATTTACTGCGCAGCTAGAAGTCATGCGATCGTTACATTATGACGTCATTGACATGACCTAAATTTTTACCAAGCGGTGTAGAAGCGGCTCTCTATAGTGTCGCATTTTGCATTGGGTTAGATTTCTTAAATAAAAAAAGAACTTCCTATGTTTTCCTCACTGGTTTTGCTGGATATTTAAAAAGACATTGTATATCCTAGGTTTTGATAAAAAAAAAGAACTTTGAAATACCTATTTTGGTGTATGATTAATGGGTGTAATTTGATTATATTGTATATAGCTTGCTTTTATTTCAGATATGCACATATTAAAAAAATGTCCGCTCCACTTGGTCATTTTCACTACCAGGACTTCATGGGTAACTTTCAGAAAAAAGAACTGATGTCTTTTTTTAAAAAATTTGATATATTTTGCAATTCATTCATTATACTTTCAGAAGTTGTCATTGAACAGTGTGGCAAAATTAGTTTTCCTTATTTTAATGACTGCTATAGATAAGTACTTTAGACTAATTCACACACACACATACATATATATATATATATATATATATATATATATATATATATATATATATATATATATATATATATATATATATATATATATATATATATATATATATATATATATATATATATATATATGAAATTGAAACCTTGATGAAGCTCTTTTATTGGACATATACATTACTTTTACTTCAATATGGTAAGTGTGGTTCTGAGTTAGACTTTACGTACTGTCCAATTCCATCGATGCCATGTGAGAACCTTTCTGTAATTTGTTTAAAGAATTTAGCATACTTAAATATACTGACTTGTATATAATTTCGTGAAGGTTATGTTGGAGACTATCGAAGCACTGCGTCGTTATTTTTAATCATACTAGATATTACTTCTTTATATTTAAATAAAGTAGATACAGTAAGCAAGCAAATCAGTAACCATTTAATTTAGCTTTCCAAAAATTACGTGCTACGGATGTAACTGTCAAATAATAGAGTAAATCCTGTTTGACGTATTGTCAGTGCACTAGCTTTACACTCCCTCGGTCCCACATTAGATCTCGATGGTCATCCCACACCCAAAATATTTTGTTTATGGTCCTGTCCAATTTTCTGGCATCCTCTATTCAATTGATTTCACAATATCACTCTAGAGCGTTGAGAGTTGTCGGAACGTGTTGTACGTCGCTGCAGTACGACAAAATGTCTTCTATACTTAAGATTAGAATGTGGAAAATTGTGGTGGCGAAATAATTTCCCTTGATTGTTTTTTTTTATTCTGACTTCCTACTTTTCTTTCTTATGAACACGCCAGATTTCCATCATGCCATAGGACGCTTGAATGTTTTTATATTTGAATCACAATGACAGTAGTAGAAAAGAACTTTATCTATCGCAGAACAATAAATTGATACTGCCCTTGCTATTACGGATGAATTTCTTTTTCCGTTTTGGATATTTGATTCTCCACCCTTTGCGTCTGTACAAAATTGTTTTCCTGTATTCCCTGGTCAATAGTGTTAAAACGCTGTGTGGTCTTGATTTGCCAACGTGAATTTATTAATTAAGATGTCCACAAATCGAACTTGTCGAAACATATCGATCGCTTCTACCTTGTTTGCTAAGCATACAAATACCATTCGAGTCCAAGTAAACAGGGGGTGTTTTTTTGTTGGTGGGGGAGAGGAGAGTGGTGTGTATTATCGACGGAAAGTTTCCCAACGTTGGTATCAGGCATATTTCATCTTGTTGTACAACAGACAATTATGTCCTCTCCGGGACTACTTACACTATCACGAATCATCTGTCTCTCTGCCCTAGTCACTGTCTGTTTGTCAATCAATCAATCAATCAATCAATCAATCAATCAATCAATCAATCAATCAATCAATCAATCAATCAATCAATCAATCAATCAATCAATCAATCAATCAATCAATCAATCAATCAATCAATTGAATGAAAGACCTATTTACCTACGCACGCACGCACGCACGCATGCACATACATACATACATACATACATACATACATACATACATACATACATACATACATACATACATACATACATACATACATACATACATACATACATACATACATACATACATACATACATACATACATATCATTTAGTCTTTTATAGCATATGTCTTTAGGATTAGCACCGACGCAACCAACTTTACAGTCATCTCAATATATGAGCCAAATATTATTAAATATTTACATCCACAAATGAAAGTAAATGTTTATAGCATATAAACAGATAAATATGCAAGAGAATTTTTGGTCGAAAGCTTCGTTCCTGTTGAATCATGTAAGCTTTGTTTAACTAGAAGAAATGTAGGACGTTCACGTAGACATTGTCTATTGTGCCAGACATTTACGCTATGTTAAATATTAATTGGTTGAAAACAAATACTTGCCCTACACTCGTATGAGAAACATGCTGAGTGCATTGAAGGTTTGTTTCAAAGTTATCAATTTGACCAATTTAGCACCTTGAAAATATCAAAGGTTACAATTTACATATCTCTTGATTATAATAAATATAGGTACATATCGATTTTTATGTCAACAGGCTGTTCAGAGAGACCTCATTATGAAATATTCTTACTCTGAACTGGCACTACGGGCAAAGAACCTCAGTCGTCTTAAAGTGGTAAAATTGCGGAACAGATTTCTCAAAGCATAAGTTAGTTTCTTATAAATTGGTACAGCACAGTGTATTATTTTTATATGTAATAGACATCGTCTGAAACTGAGTACATTTGTATCTGAAATATGATATATGGATACAAAATATGTGACGAACCATATGGTTGGGGTGGGGAACTCCCCAATTTGTATTAAAACTTATAAAAATCCCACTTAGGATTTATTCTGTTGGAAGTTAAATTTAATGAAAGATAGGTGTAAATCACAGAGCCCTCAGTCACAATGCCTATAGTTAAATATACAAAAAAGTTGAAATTCAATGAATAACAATTTAATAACAATTCCATAATAATGACACCAGTTTCCAATTACACACCTTTCGTTCGACTTTTTAAAAAGCCTATTTGATATCTTTATTAGCAGCGTGAGATTGTTTCCACCTGTCTTTGTATTTATACTCATCTGTTGTATCCTCTCTCTCTCTTTTTCTCCCAGTCCCTCCTCTTGTTCTCCAACCTTTCTTCAAAATTCCTACTCCTCCTCTTCCTCGACTTTATCTAGACTCCTTCTCCTCCTCATCCACATTTTCTCCCACAACAACAATTCTGGCGACTTCGACTGTCTCAGCTACAGTCTCAATTCTGTCTCCACCTCATGAATACTTGGGACCCATTGGAACTGGAAGTTCTCTGTCCCCTAAAAAGCTTCATGTGAAAACACAAGGACTTACAATATTTTTCCTTAGCAATCTCATCTCACACTACACACAGCCTATCATCAGATAACGCCTATTAAATTTCTTCGCTACGAAATTCGTTCACATCGAGATACAAATACGTTCTTGTATGATAAAACAGACGTCATAATACAGTACGGTATCAATTACTTCTTATACATTGTTACGAATATGTAATAAAATTGCTTGTATGCTAATTTTAAATTCTTTTTTATTTATTTTTGTTTCGTTATATTTTATATTAGTGATAGTTTTCATTGGATCAGAATCTATTTTCAGAAGATTCACTTGACCTGATTAGAACGCAACAATTACTTTATCATTATTTTTAGCCGACATTGTTTCGCAAATTCGTAAACGCTGAGTGCAAATGATTAGCTATTCCCAAGGTCATGTTCGGCCCACGTGTTGCCCATAGCGTAAACAGTTTATTATTATTGTTGTTGTTGTTATTGTTATTGTTATTATTATTATTATTATTATTATTATTATTATTATTATTATTATTATTATTATTATTATTATTATTATTATTATTATTATTATTATTATTATTATGATTATGATTATGATTATTATTATTATTATTATTATTATTATTATTATTATTATTATTATTATTATTGTTATTATTATTATTATTATTATTATTATTTTTTTATTGTTATTATTATTATTATTATTATTATTATTATTATTTTTATTATTATTATTATTATTATTATTATTATTATTATTATTATTATTATTATTCATTTCTAGCTTGATTATATGATTTTTAGCTTGGGCAATTCTAAGGTACGAGAGAAATGGAATTTTTTATTGCGATGTTCAGATTTGAAATCACGTAGCCATGTGATCTAAAATCGAAGCTTAAAACAGCCAATTGGTATTAAATTTATTCAGTCGTAAAATAATACATTTAGGAGCTCAGAGATTCTTTGATGTTGTTGCAATTTGAGTTATTTGTTATTTTAAGAATAATTCATATTCATTGAAAAATAAGTGTTTCTTCAACAAAGTTTTGAACAAAGACATTCAGTGGTAATTATTTGGAATTCTAAAGCCTGAATATTCTTCTTGATTCACAAAATTCAACGAAGAACTGTTCCCATCAGTAAAACAACCTCATCTCGCGCTCTCGCCTTCAAAATTGGAACCGCATTGAGATTTTAACCTGGACTCAGAACTCAGAGAGACAAACAAACTAGAACTGTTTAGTGATAGGACGTATATTTTTTTCAATTCTAGGATTAATATTTGGATTTTGTTTTACAAATCGTACGTCCTATTTCATAATTTTACTGCACTCAAGAGAAATAAATTATTTTTTAAATTTACGAAGCTTGTTAACTTCACTCTTTTCTTTTGTTACATATGTACGAGCCTACACGTAACAAGAGAAAATTGCGGTTCTCGTCTTTGGATATATGAATCTTGGCTAAATAATTTCAGAATATATTTTGAAATTTAAATTACCTTAGTTTTTAAATCCCAAGTATTATTTTGCATTTTGTTTGAAATCTTTAGTGAAAATAACAGGCTTTAATTCACAATGTCATCAAAAGTGCAGACTTTTTTCTTCTAGTTCAATTCAGATTCAGTTGGATAGATAAAAAAGATGAGATACTAAACGTGCCAGAAAATAAGATCATTCTGAGTGAAAAGCTTCCTTGACGAAACAAGACATCAAATATATTTTGATTCAGTATTTGGTACAGAAGAATGTTCTTGATAAAAAAAAATTGGCTTCTGTCAGTAAGTCGGTATCAGGCTCTGATATAAAAGTTATGGAATTAAAAATGAAATACAAGATGGATTTTGAGTTAAGGAATTTAGAGCTTCAGAAAGAGAAAGATCAAATGCAGTTACAATTGGAAGAGAAGCAATTGCAATTTCATTTTGAAGAGAAGGAGAGATAGAGAGAGGAAACAGAATGATAAACAAATGAAATTACAATTTGCAATTTGAGAGAGAGAGAGAGAGAGAGAGAGAGAGAGAGAGAGAGAGAGAGAGAGAGAGAGAGAGAGAGAGAGAGAGAGAGAGAGAGAGATAAACAATGAAAATTTGAGAAAGAGGAGAGAGACAAACAGTTACATTTTCAAAATAGAAGGATGATAGGGAATTTCAAATTAAAATGAAATAAATGGTGCTGGCATGTGAACAACATGATATCACTTCACATACAAATTCTAGTTTTGACGTTACAAGGAATATCAGGCTAGTGCCATAAAAGAAGTAGATAAATATTTTTCTCGTTTTGAAAATATTGCGGAAAATTTGAAATGGCCAAAGGAGTATTAAACTCAGTCACTAAAATGTGTACTAATTGGAGAAGCTAATGATATTTACCATTCAATATTAGTACAGCAAAGTTCTGACTATGATTTGGTTCAGGAGTGCATCTTAATGGTCTATGCATTACTTCCTCAGACTTATTGGCAAAAAAAAGAAATTATAAAAGGGAAGCCGGACAAACTTATGTCGAATTTATAATAGAAAAAGAGCAGTTATTTAAGAGAGGGTGCTTTGCCAAGAAAGTTGAACATGATTATGAAAGTCTCGAACAACTTTTGTTGCTTGAAGAGTTCCTAATGACACTAAGAACCATGTTGAAGAGCATAAGATCGAAAACTCGGCAAATGTTGCTCTTGCTGCTGATGCGTCTGCCTTAAGTCATAAAGTCCCTGTTGTAGGCAAATCTTTCACTCAGCCGTCTACTGGTACAAATGTATTTCAGCCTAATACGACTCATCCTAAAACTCAGTCCGGCGCAACTTCTAAACATCAAGCTTCAGATAAACTTGATTCAAACTCCCTGTCTATTCCTACGTTTACAAGAAAAAGGACACGTCATTTCTGATTGCTTCAGATTGAAAAATAGCCATCGGAATCAAGATAGACTTATTCAAATTACTCTTTTTTTTAAGAGGTCAAGGTGACGGTCATGTATTGAAAGCAACACAGTTGTTGGGTGGAATCAATTCCAGTATGATTTTATTATAGATAATTATGAACTATTCATGTCGAAGGGCTCTATATCACTCATGGGTGATTCGACCAATTCCATCCATATTAAAATTTTAAGTTATATAGGAACTTCTCAGTCATTATTTTAAATCAAGGGCTTTGTCTTTTTCTGAGAAGTCCTGTGCAATGATAGTGTTCTCATCCAAGAAGCAAAGTGTGGTTTTTGTTAGCATTCCTCTCCACTCTGTAAAGTTGTCATTAGACGTAGTTTCAGGATCTGTGACAGTTGGTATAAGTGATTATTTTACCTGTTGAAGGCATTCGTTTGTTACTAGGCAATGACCTATCTGGAGACAAGGTTGTGGTTAATCCACTTGTAACTGACAAGCCTTCTTTGGATCAGAAAGGGGATCCTATTGAAAAATGATATCCTTATTTGTACCCAGCTTGTGCAGTTACAAGAGCTATGGCAAAGATAGCTCTTGAGAATGACTTTGATAAGGAAAATATTCCTTTAGCTGACACATGTATTGGTCACTCTTTACATAAGGTCACTTTCACTCCTAATTTGGATCATTCAAAAAGGTATTGATCACAGTGATCCTCTTTTAAATACTCATTCTCTTTATCTACTTAGGGTGATATACGACAACCACTTGTCGTTGAATAGGAAAATGATTCTTATATCTCCTGTTTGTTTCAGAAGGCCATTAGAGAAACTGAAATCCACTGAAGTACCTGTCTGTTTCAGTAGAAATAGAATTTTTATGAGAAAATGGAGATCTCTCGAGGTACCTGCTAGTGACTAACAGATTGTAGTTCCAAAATCTTTGCCACATAAACATATTAAAGGAGTTTATTGAAATAGATAGCAAAGTAATTTAGTTGTACCTGTCCTACCAACTGAGGATTTAAGTTAAAATTTCAATTTTCTCTGTTGATCTTGGAGCAAGAAATCTTCGGAATTCAGAATGTATGAAAAATCTGGACCAGAATCGTCTGCATTTACAACAAGAAGTAAGGAATGAACGTAAACACTTTAGAGCACTTGTTTCCGGATATTTTACAAGGACAAACAAAATTTTTCATGACGTTGAAATTATAGATGTAAAATCTCTGAAAGAACACCGATACATGATGAACTCTCTCAAACAGGAATACTTGAAAAAAGAAAATCAGTAACTTGCTGGAGAATGATTTCATAGAGCCAGTAAAAGTTATTGGAGTTCATTATGTATACATGTTCCTACACAGGATAAAACTTTCCGTATATGCACCGATTACATGAAGGTGAACAGTGTGACAAAATAGATTTATTTCCATTGCCAAGAATCGACGACTATATTGATAAAATACGTCACCAAAATTTGACCTTTATTAAAATATTTTGGTAAACTCCACTTACGGTAAGAGAAAAGGAAATTTCGACATTTGTGATTCCAGATGAACTCTATCAATATAATATGATGCCGTTCGGGAAGAATGGTTCCTCAAGAACTTTTCAACGCTTGATGAATGAGATTACTTCCGGTCTAGACAATTGTGATGCTTATATCGATGATGTTATAATTTGCAATGACACCTGGAAGAACATCTTGCAACGATTCGAAAATTCTTTGATAAAATCACTGATGAAAATTTGACAGTCAGTTTAACTAAAAGTGCGTTTTGCTGTGATTGTGTAACTTTTCTAGGACAACTGTTGGACATGATCAAGTTTAACCAATAGATGCAAAGGTCAAGACTATCTCAGTTTCACCTGTGCCAGTCAGCAACTGATGCATTTTTGGGGTATGAACATTTACGAAAATATAACTGTTAGTTGAAAATTGAGATAAAGAAAATATATCTTAGCATATGATGGTTATTTTGCAGAATACGCGTGAGTGTTCGATAATAACGATTAGATTTGTTTTGGGAAATCTTTACAGCGACTGCTAACATAACAGTTTGAACACATTCCCTCTGACGATTAAAAAATCTGCAGTAATATCATTTCTTTCTACATTATTGTTTTGATGGTGGTTGGGCGGTGGTATTATGTAAAAATAAAATTATGCAAATATGACATAGATTACATCGGACTGGTTTAAGGCAATTAATTTTGATAAAATGTATAAGTTTTGGATGAGCAGTACCTACATTTATAGATTGGTCTTTATTTGTGAGTTCAAACATTTTTCTGTACAAAATGAAATATTTGCTGTAACATAAAATTGTTAAAAAATGAAAGCCATACATAATCTCATTTGATAAGTTTAAAACTTTTCAGTTATCAATTCAACATTATAATTCCTTCTTCTTCTTCTTCTTCTTCTTCTTCTTCTTCTTCTTCTTCTTCTTCTTCTTCTTCTTCTTCTTCTTCTTCTTCTTCTTCTTCTTCTTCTTCTTCTTCTTCTTCTTCTTCTTCTATGAGTCTATACACAATATTTTCATTCTCACCTCCAGTGTTTTTGATAGGATGAATCCGGATTAATGACTATTTATCACATACCCATTTGATATTGAAAACTTGATATTGCAGTTAGATATAGCTGTTCATTCCGTATTTCTGCACCACACAGCAAGCTTCGAATTACTTAGGTCTCTTCTATTCCCACCCATTGTATCTCACGTGTGGCATCAATGCTCCGGATTCGGACAAATTAATTGGCACACTTTGTGTGCATAAATGTGCAGTGGGATAAGGATTTCTTTCCTTCCCCCGCAAACAATTAGCCCGCTTTGCGAGCATTAAATTGTCGCGCGTGCCTGATATGCGCATGCGACCTAAATTTAATGTCACCATTATCATCAACGTTTTAAGTCCCAATTCGTTTTGAAGTGCATTTATCCAATCACGCTAAAAGATTTAGAAATAGTAAAAAAGAAACTGGTATGTTTTAAGAAGTATAAAACCGCATCAGTGTTTTGTTCTGAGTCGAGGGATAGAATTCTTTTAATATGGCTTACGAATACATCACAGCCTAAAGACCTCGATGTATCACTACGCCATATAAAATTCATTCTTTCCTCCCACTCAGAACAAATAACAAATACAGTTTGTTTTGTGCGTGCGTGTGTCTGTGTGTTTATACAGCATTTAAAACAAAATGATTTATACAGTGAATACATTCATATACTGAATTAAATATATGACAGACACTTCTTCTCTCTTTTAGCTCAACTTGAGAAAAGCAATATCTAGAGTTGTTATTGTTGTTTTGGGGCTTAACGCCATTTTTCAGCACACGATAGGCTATACATGGCGGCCAGTATTAATGGTGGAGGAAGAAACCGGGAAATCCTCGGGAAGAACCACCGACCCGCGAGAAGTTACTGGCAAGCTTTATAACATGTCCACATTTGCCGAATCTTAGACTCGAACCCACGCAGACAGAGGTGAGATGGCAGTGATCCGTAAAGGACAGCGGTTTAGACCACTCTATAGTATTGGTGAATTTTATTTAAACCGTAATAATATACACCACATCTTAGTTATAATTTAGTAATAATACGATTTACCTCCATTGACTAATATTTTTCTGGCAGTGGGGAAATCCATTACATCGAGCTCCAGTACACTCTGGAATACATTAGATCAATACTGTGACCATCTCTGCTGATAACAGATGTCAGTAATTAAAATAATTCATTCGGCTTCAAGACACAACTAAAATTTTTCTAACGCATATTCCTCGTTAGGAAAGAGCATTTCAGTTTCGAGAGTTTTCACGTGCAGCAAAATACACGCTGGTTGAGAATCGATATTATTTACATCTTTTGAATCAAATACAAACTGCATAAAATGAAATATGAAGACTTGCTCAATGAGTGTACAAATACACAAAACTGTTCCGTTAGGCCGAAGAAATATGAAACAGAATCAGAAAAGAATTAATCTATTTGTCACATACCCTTCTTTTTACGTTTTCTTAATATTTTTCGTTTTACTGAAGTACGAATAAAATTGAAAACGAATAGGGATTTGTAAAAGTTCGATTCACAGCCTCTAAAAATATCGACGCACGGACGCCAAAAATGCACTATGATAATTTCAATCTGACTGAGTTACAAGTATGAATCAAACATCTGCTTGTAATGATTCAGCATGAAGGATTACACGAGTATGTAGTAATGAAAAATAACACGTGTCATCATGATAAAAATCAAGTCTCACGAAAAACATTTATTAATATTAATTGTATTGAAATTAGTCTAAATGGCTTATTATACAGTATCTGCATATGCAATTTGCACCTATCGGTTTTGGGATATAACGATACAAACTACGACCCCTAACAATTGTTGTTTGGGTTTTTATAGGAAGAGGCATGCTCTATTGAGAAAGTGTTAAGCCAAAAACATTGTGAGGTCAATAAGCGAGTAAATTTTTAAAGCACAGTGTCATTTCCGATTTCATACATTTTACTTGTATTTGCCTAATTGTCATGCTTTGAGCTTTATTTTCTTTTTAAATTTAATTTTACTTAAGTCATCTCTCACAGCCCCAATATCTGTGGCCCCTCGCTATCATTTTCTTCCGGTTTTTCTCCAAGGTCTGGTTTAATTCACCATTTCATAGCAATAAAGGATGAGCTGATAGGATGAAACAGGACATCTTGATCCCTTACAGCTATGTCATGGACTTTTTCTGAAACAGTATGTTCGCTCCAAAGTACATTTTTTAAATTTGACTGGAGTTTTCCGTACGAAAATGTTGACAGATTATTAAAGAATGTAAAGTCAAAATTGTATCTCAGACATTATTATCCAGATTCCATGAACATGTAAATTTAATAAATCTAGAATTTTTAACAAGGTTTACAGCTTGTGAATTTCTACATTTTTCGTAATGACATATTTAAATTTTCTATATATCTTTGATAATGCGATATTGAAATACGTCCGTTGAAGAAAAATTATATCTTAATATATATGAAATCACTTTCGTAACTACTTTTTTTCCATACAGCAAAATACATTTGTCCATATGTGTGTTATTCAAACTATGTATTCATTGTTTAGAACTATTTAAATTTTCGTCTTAATTTTCTTTTCTCTACATCTTCTCCTCCAAAAATAAAAATTACATTAATATCAGGATCAACATATCTTAAAAAGGAGCACAACCTATAGACCCTGTGTTATAAATTTATTTAATCAAAAAGGAACGGCATCAAAAAGCATAAACGAACTCAAAATAGAAAAATGTAGTCTTCAAGTCTTTACTTTTTAAAATTAGATGCATTTTCTACACGAATCCTGGAAATGATTAGTATGTAAACTTGCATGAACTGTTTCTATACTATATTCTGTCACCCACTAAAGAAGCTGTGATCAGTGCGCAACAGCAGGTTTGTAGAATACTATCACTTCAACTACATTCCGCTTTAATATGTAAATTAGTTGTAATTAATGTTTATCTTGATTATTGTGAAAGAGTTTTTATTTTGATTGTGGAGATATGGAGTTGTTTCCTACTTTTTGTGCGCCATGCTAGCAATGAATGACCATAATAATCCACGATTCATGATACATGCCAAGTGCGAGGTAGGGGCGAGGGTTATCATGTATCGGTGTTCCACAACGGATAGAAAAAGATCATAGATATATACATACATATATAGGAATGTGAGAAAGGGGATTTTTCTGGAGATGTCCTAAATGTATTTGCACTAAGGATATGCATGTATCAGTTTAGTTGAAAATACACTAAAAACAAACCAAACCTTTGACGAATTTTAATAATCATATCGATACATACATTCTCACTCCATTAACTCAAAATATGTTAACATTTATGAGATTATTACTTCACAATGTTAATTACGTCATTGATGAAGTAAGAATAAATGCCAAGTAATTAATCGTATGACACTCTTTCTAGCAGTTACAAAGTTTGCTTTTGTTTGCCTTCAAGGTTAGAACTGTACGCTTTATTTTCTTATAAAAATTTAATTCACTTTAGGCGTCATTTAAAGTCCCGTTTTCTTGTTGTTTTTCTTTTTCTAAGACCATAGTTCGTGTTTCCATGACCCAGACCAGGACAGATATCAATCGACATGTTGTTTTAAAGTTACTGTCCGCCATCTTTATGCTCACCTCCAATGATAATCATATCAGACAACTATTGCTACTGAAGGAATGAAATTATACAAGTATGTGTCCAATAATGGCGGTAATCGGCGATCCTTCCTTGTAATAGTACTTATAACCCCGCTACACTTCTGTCCACTAGTAATCTGCAAGATTTGCCATCCCAACAGTGAGCACAATTCATGCAGCATTTAAGTAAAAATATTTGCAATACAAATCGTTTTTCTCTGCCCTTCCTGTACCGTACGTATTCGGAGCTCTACAGTTTCGTATTTTGCGTAGGGTTAGAAATTTAAAGCATACGAAATTCCTCGGGTTTTCTCGCTGGTTATGCGTGCTACTTAGAAAAGAACTTACGTATCTTAGGTATCGTTAACAAAACCTTGATTTCGCTTTATTTGGTGTATGATTGATTTGTGTAATATGGGTTATAGAGTATACAGCTTGGTCTTACTTGAGATGTGCATCTCTCAAAAAAGACCGTTTGCTCCACTTAATCGTTTTTACTTCCAGTACATCAGATGTATATTGCAAGAAGCAGCCTGTAACTTTTTTTTAAAATTTATATAATTGGTAATTCATTCTTTGCACTTTCAGAAGCTGT
Organism: Potamilus streckersoni; assembly: GCA_016746295.1. Taxonomy (NCBI): domain Eukaryota; kingdom Metazoa; phylum Mollusca; class Bivalvia; order Unionida; family Unionidae; genus Potamilus; species Potamilus streckersoni. The sequence continues at coordinate 462,855 of JAEAOA010001901.1, read as the reverse complement.
TTTTTTCTACTATGGCAAAATTCATTTTCCTTATTTTAATAACTGCTAAATATAGTGTACTTTAGACCAATTCAGACTGACTTTTTGAGCACAAGGGAGCAATCAGTTTAGTTAGTTATCTGCTTAGATCATTTATAATTTTCATAAGTAAAATATCCAAAGGAATTTCAGCCACAGTGCATGAAAGTAACATATAGGTATATCAGCAATCTCTGCACTAATCATATTGCACATATAAAAAAATTCACCTTACATCCACCACTATCTCAGGAGTTCAAAATATATGTAAAGCGCCCCTTTAACAAATCAGTATTAGTGTCGCTAAAAGTATTATGGGGGGGGACAAATGATGGCAAACACTTTTACGTTTCCACCAGAGATAACCATGATTTGGAACTTAAACTTACTTATGGACCGGAATAATAAGAATCTTCACAACTTTACATGATGTTCTCATGTTAACTATGCATATACATGGAATAGATAATATATATGGTGGCTGCAGTTAATAGAATTGTTAAAAAAAACAACGATATCTGCAATAAATGACTCCTAGCAAAAGAGAAAAATATCAGGTCTACTCATCTGAATATCTATTTCTTTGAAACTTACGAATTTTTTTGCTTTTCTTATTTCCGAAAATGTTAAAAAAAGTCTCACGCTGTCACCGAATTGAAGTTAAGGCAAATGTTACATAGTCTAATTTTTATTATTTTACTTTTCATGGTTTCACGTGTATTAATTTATATTTCTTCAATAAGTGCTTACAAATTTTTTAAAAAAATGTACAGTAGCAAATAATGAAAACTCACTTCAAGTACATCACACTCTTTTCCTTTTCCATCGAGCATCTCGTTTGAGACAAAGTCTCGAGGTGTAGGTGTTATATTTCTCTAACATGTCAAGTCATTCAATGCCGGGAGATAATTAGATCTGGCTGCTAGGCAGTTGACCAAGTGTGTCAAAGAACCGGATTAATCCCCCTTTCTTCACACCCAGACTGATCACCATTGTGCGTGCCGCCGCGTCAATAAACCATCGCCACTTTTGATGGCGGTGAGCTACATTATCTGTTACCGGTTAAGAGCAAATCAGTGCCACGCGATCATCCTTCACACTATTTGTTCCTTTTTCTGTCGCTCACAGTGGATATCTATGCTTCAAAAAGAAACGCCGAGATCATTGTTTTCGCGTCGCTAATTTTTTTTTATTGATCTCCTGTTGGCGATCTGTAACTTTTAAACCAGAGTCAATAACATTTTCTCCGACTAAATTGTCTAATTTCATATAAAAATGTGTGCGACTAATTTAAATTATTTTCAGTGTAAGCGATATTAACCTCTTAAATCCAAACTCTTGAGAAAATCTTGGACTATTTCAAATAATCGTTTTTCAATGAAACGTTTGTAATTTTACGATGCGTTCATTTTTGGCAAAAGTTAATTTTAATCTTACCCTGGCCACTATTGTCAGTGGTATACCATTTATAATTTCGTTCGTGTACGTATCTCATATTTCCTGTTGTTTAGAAGGATTTTGAACAAGGCTTTTCTGTCTCGATGAAAGCAAATAACATAATAACATATAATATTAATTAATGAATATACTTTTTGACATTTAAATGAAACCTTTCACACGTACATAACAATAGCATGTTTGTCAAATCACGTTTCATATAATGTTTCGTTTAAGTGATGTTTGCTATTGTTTGTTTTATCACGAGCCAGGGATAAAAAGCTTAATGTACCTTTCGATGTGGGAATGTCATTGCCCTGAATATGGATGAAATAAACAGAGAGGTCTGGGTATCACTAATCAGATTTAGCAAAAATTCATATATATCATCTTCAATAAATGGGGTCTGTACATTTTAAAGGCATTTTTTTTCGTGATGTCCATTTCCTCCCTTAAGGTATTGAATGTAAAATGTAGCAAGAAAAGTTTGAGAAACGTTGACGATTTTATGAAAGTCTGAACAGTGATAGATTGTTCTTTATGCTTTAAATATTTCATGTTGAAAATGCAAGTCATGTGTCAACAGTATCTGCGTTTTTTTTTTGTCTTTCTGTACTGTCCTCTAAGGTAAACCCCAGTTTTGACTTAAAATGTAATTACACCCAAAGCAATGAGCTCCAATGATGCAATTCACCAACGCTACCGGTTTTGGAAATTTGTTTTAAATACTGTTTACTGGCCCATCTTGCAGGATGTTGCTGTAGATGTACTGGTATGTTTTAGATTAGAAAACGTACAGTTTGGGAACTTCGTAATAGCTACCTTCTAGAAAAGTGTACTTTTAATTTTAGAACGTTCTTATGCTTGTATGTGTTTCTGTTGTTTATCTCTGTTTACTGGACCATCGCCGTTATGTGTTTCTGTTGTTTATCTCTGTTTACTGGACCATCGCCGTTATGTGTTTCTGATGTTTATCTCTGTTTACTGGACCATCGCCGTTATGTGTTTCTGTTGTTTATCTCTGTTTACTGGACCATCGCCGTTATGTGTTTCTGTTGTTTATCTCTGTTTACTGGACCATCGCCGTTATGTGTTTCTGTTGTTTATCTCTGTTTACTGGACCATCGCCGTTATGTGTTTCTGTTGTTTATCTCTGTTTACTGGACCATCGCCGTTATGTGTTTCTGTTGTTTATCTCTGTTTACTGGACCATCGCCGTTATGTGTTTCTGTTGTTTATCTCTGTTTACTGGACCATCGCCGTTATGTGTTTCTGTTGTTTATCTCTGTTTACTGGACCATCGCCGTTATGTGTTTCTGTTGTTTATCTCTGTTTACTGGACCATCGCCGTTATGTGTTTCTGTTGTTTATCTCTGTTTACTGGACCATCGCCGTTATGTGTTTCTGTTGTTTATCTCTGTTTACTGGACCATCGCCGTTATGTGTTTCTTTTGTTTATCTCTGTTTACTGGACCATCGCCGTTATGTGTTTCTGTTGTTTATCTCTGTTTACTGGACCATCGCCGTTATGTGTTTCTGTTGTTTATCTCTGTTTACTGGACCATCGCCGTTATGTGTTTCTGTTGTTTATCTCTGTTTACTGGACCATCGCCGTTATGTGTTTCTGTTGTTTATCTCTGTTTACTGGACCATCGCCGTTATGTGTTTCTGTTTTTTATCTCTGTTTACTGGACCATCGCTGTGCGTTATGCACACAATTATACCAGAATATGATGCTCTAGATCATGTGGGTCACACGTAGCACACATCTTTTGATACGTGTAATCCGCATACTCACAAAAGCCTTAAAAATAACCTTTTAATCATGGCGCAGATTCTTTAACTTGTTTGAAAACTTGTTTTACTAGTCTATTTTATTATTAAACAAATGCCTACATTAAAAACACAAGAGCGTCTATTTTGTTTTATCCGTTCACTTACCTGGAGTACTTACTTGGTTGTTTATTGAAAGTCTTTTTTACTTTCACAATGAATAATATCCTTTAGATTTCGTATTGGATAATAGTATTTCAGAGTTCACGATGAATAACAACCTGTAATAGTTCATGATGTATAATATTTATCAGTTCATGATGAATTATATATTTTAGAGTTCATGATGAATAGCAACCTGTAAGAGTTCATGATATATAATATTTATCATCATGATGAATTACATATTTTAGAGTTCATGATGAATAGCAACCTGTAAGAGTTCATGATATATAATATTTATTATTTCATGATGAATTATATATTTTAGAGTTCATGATGAATAGCAACCTGTAAGAGTTCATGATATATAATATTTATCATCATGATGAATTATATATTTCAGAGTTCATGATGAATAGCAACCTGTAAGAGTTCATGATATATAATATTTATCATCATGATGAATTATATATTTTAGAGTTCATGATGAATAGCAACCTGTAAGAGTTCATGATATATAATATTTATCATCATGATGAATTATATATTTCAGAGTTCATGATGAATAGCAATCTGTAAGAGTTCATGATATATAATATTTATGAGTTCATGATGAATTATATATTTCAGAGTTCATGATGAATAGCAACCTGTAAGAGTTCATGATATATAATATTTATGAGTTCATGATGAATTATATATTTCAGAGTTCATGATGAATAGCAACCTGTAAGAGTTCATGATATATAATATTTATGAGTTCATGATGAATTATATATTTTAGAGTTCATGATGAATAGCAACCTGTAAGAGTTCATGATATATAATATTTATCAGTTCATGATGAATTATATATTTTAGAGTTCATGATGAATAGCAACCTGTAAGAGTTCATGATATATAATATTTATCATCATGATGAATTATATATTTCAGAGTTCATGATGAATAGCAACCTGTAAGAGTTCATGATATATAATATTTATGAGTTCATGATGAATTATTTCCTTTCAGAATTCATGATGAATGATACCCCTTTAAAGTTCATGAGTAATAGTTTTTGAGAATTCGTGATAAATAATATCCTTTCAGCGCTCACGATGAATAATATCCTTTCAGAGTTCACGATGAATAATAGTCTTTTAGAGTTCATTCTGAATAGTAACCTTTTAGAGTTTATGGTGAATAGTAGTCTTTTAGAGTTCAATGTTTCCTTCAAGAACTTGATATTGTTATAAATGCATGCCACGGATATTGTCTCTGACAAATTTTGGGAATCTCTTATTACATCATTTATAACATTCGAAGCAGGATGACCATTATAATCCCGGTAAACCGAGTCATTTTCCAAACCGAAAACTTACAAAAAAACTTGGCAGGAAATACTTGTAGATTAAGTCAAGAAACAAGCGAACTAAGATTTTTCATCCTCCATGTTGCATAAATTGTTAACAGTTTTAATGGTATTTTAGATGCGCATCCTGACTTTGTAATTATTTATTTCTTGGCTTTTTTTCCTTTGTATCCCACTTATTTATGACTCTTGTCAAGTTCAAAGTGAAAGTCGGTGAGGTTGAATTCAAACTAGAACATCCAATAAACAATGAAGATAACTGAAGTTTACACACGAAAAAGCGTCACGCAAAGCTCTCCGGTCTTAGTTTGCTTCTGTGCTTTGGTGCTTTCACATATATTTCGGGATTAACTCTGGAATTCCGTTTCCGTATGAACAGCAAACACGACAAAAATAAACAATTGGGTTGTGCGTAATGCGTGGGAAACAAAAATATTATCTAACTTATAGTATCTAGATGGATATTTTTGTTCTAGGCGTAGAAGCTGCCATTTTCTGTGAACATCTGTTATTTCTGTCATCATTTTCTTCGTGCCTGTAAGTTTTCTACCATATATTCTGTTCGGATATTCTGTTTGGCATGACATTTGTTAAATATCCCATAATCTCGATAGATATTTTCGACTTTGACGTAAATGTTACAGCTATCTGTACAGAGACCCTCTTTTCTTATTTTTCACTATGTTCAGTTCTTTACGTATTCTCCGGAAATGTAAACTTTTAGTATAATTGAAAAACAATCCGGTGACTATTGCTATGATTTTCATTAATCTTCGCCTAGAAAACATCAGTCAGAAAGCAACTCTACCAATTTATACCTTCCTCTAACTGTCTAACCCAGCCATGTCAATTACTCATACTTTTGATGTTTAGAAACCAAGGCTCTATCGATCTTTTAACCCCACGACAACCAAAATATGATAAAATTGCAACAAAATAAACATATAACAAGAAACGAAAGAAAACAAAATGAAACGAAAGGAGATAATACAAGACATGCACTGAATAATTGAAAGAAAATTGGAACCTTATATATTTGAATGTTTATATAAAGTTAGCTTAACCAGCCGATTAAACGATAACTTTAGTATCAAAATTAAAATATATCGAGTGCAGCTATAATTAATTTCAAATTAATATAAATCTTTGATTTGGTGCTTATGTTTTACCTAAGTGTTTAGTTATTCCCTTGTAAAGTATCTGTCCACGCACTTGTATAAATACTGTGTTTTGATGCTTTATATGGAATGGATTGTTGCATGCAAATTGCAGTAAAATTTTAAGCATAATTTCAGATCATTGCATGATATGTATTACAGACTCTTCCTATTTGATTTATCATTCTGCATTTCTCATGTCAAACAATAGATTATGAAAATCGTGGCATTCAATATTATGTTTAAAGGGGTTACCTGTTTTTATTCAAGTATGCATTTTTGTCATTATTTTCTTCCTCATCAATATTTATTATAAATATATAATTACGATCATATATTTATTGCTGATTTTTAAGAACATTTTGTAATTTGACACTACTAAATTTTATGTAAGTTAAAGTTCAATGAATCTGTTCAGAAGGCCTGTTTTTAACTAGCTGTACAGTTTTATTTAGTGGAAGGTTAAGCCGCTTATATTGTAACATAATCTTTTGAATTGGAAGATCGAGATAAAAATGTATTAATGACAATTACTATAACAACAGCATCATTATCATAATGATCATCATCATCATCATCATCATCATCATCATCATCATCATCATCATCATCATCATCATCATCATCTACAACAACAACAATAATAATAATAATAATAATAATAATAATAATAATAATAATAATAATAATAATAATAATAATAGTAACAACAACAACTATAGCAACACCACCACCACCACCAACAATAATAATAATAATAATAATAATAATAATAATAATAATAATAATAATAATAATAATAATAATAATAATAATAATAATAATAATAATAATAATAGTAACAACAAAAACTATAGCAGCAGCAGAAACAATAATAATAATAATAATAATAATAATAATAATAATAATAATAATAATAATAGTAACAACAACAACTATAGCAACACCACCACCACCAACAATAATAATAATAATAGTAATAATAATAATAATAATAATAATAATAATAATAATAATAATAATAATAATAATAATAATAATAATAATAATAATAATAATAATAATAATAATAATAATAATAATAATAGTAGTAGTAGTAGTAATAGTAACAACAAAAACTATAGCAGCAGCAGAAACAACAACAACAACAATAATAGTAGTAATAATAATAATAATAATAATAATAATAATAATAATAATAATAATAATAATAATAATAATAATAATAATAATAATAATAATAATAATAATAATAATAATAATAATAATAGCCGACAAAGGGCTTGACAATAAGTAACAAAATTTATGTTAGTAGTAGTAATAGCAGTAGTAGTGGTAGTAGCAGTAGTATATTGCTTCGTTCTCCATTGTAACAAGGTACCTAATTACACAATTGTGTTTGTTGCTATAAATGTTCTCCAGAAATGCAGAGTTTTATAAAGTACAAAAATAGCAAAACAGGGGTGGAGCCTACTGAACGAAAGTCTCAATTCTGAATGTATTGAATATTAGGTAAATCTTTTTAGGAACGAGATGGAATTAAAATTAAAATTTAGCTTTGATCTGTAAGCAATGTATGAAAACAAAATAGATATATGCTCAGTGCAAGATGATAATATTACAAAACTAATTTTCCTGAGCACAATTAGAAATTAAATTTCTTGGATTACTTTTTCTTTCCCAGGATATTTAAAAATTACTTTTCGATATAATTTTGAATTTGAATTTGAATTTCAATAATAATAATAATAATAATAATAATAATAATAATAATAATAATAATAATAATAATAATAATAATAATAATAATAATAATAATAATAATAATAATAATTATTATTATTATTATTATTATTATTATTATTATTATTATTATTATTATTATTATTGTTGTTGTTGTTGTTGTTGTTGTTGTTGTTATCATCATCATCATCAGTAGTCTTAAAGCAGAGTTAAACAAAAGTTGTCGGCTTGTCTATGCTGGGTGTTACATCCCCCCTCCTTTTCCACAACTTAATACTACGCGTTCAGTTTTATTTTGAGTAAGTTTTGTGGCTTACTCGAAACAGCAATTACACTTCTAGTCTGGTTATTGTGCTCGTTTGCAAATTATTTCACTTCAGAATTTAGAAAAGTTAAAATGACATGAACCTTTGGATAGAAATTTTCTGACCAACAATAATTAGAAATGATGTTAATGATGATATTGAGAAGAGTATGTCGTCACTGAATTGTGTAAAAATTAATACTCATAATTGTTTGACTTTCTTCACTTTGTCTCTGTTTCTATAGAAACTCATTTAATTCGAGTTACTGTTTAAACATTTCCTACGTAACAAGGAAAGAGGCGTCTGCCCACTCACACCCCAATAATATAAGTAACAAAACGAGAAATAATTTGAACGTTACCTCATAAAGTGTTCGTTAGAGTGAGTTGGTTACAATTATTGTGACATGCAAAAATTGCAAGCGTTTAAGAGGGCCTCTCGTCTTTGGCCCCTCCAATGGCTTCGTCCCACAGACCTCTAGCCTACTTGTTTACATTTCCTCATCTCTCCACCTCTCACAACCACCCTGAGCTATGTAAAGGGATATTTCTGGATCCACCCTTGCAAATTTTGTTTAGTTTTCACGAAAGGGTATATCATTACTGTTTACTCTAATGTCATCACCTTTAAATGAGTTGCAGCGAGAAAAAAACAATGGGTGAAAAGCATCCTCGAAATTGAAACGGGAATTTATGTTATTGTTACGTATTATTAGGAATGTGGGTAGATTAAATGCAGTACTTGATTATTATTTATGACATGTTAATATAAAGTTGATATAATTGAAAAAAAAAACCAAACAAAAACAACAAAACAACAATTTCGTGTCTTTAAAATAAAATATAAATTTTTCATCCATTGGTTAGGTTTTGAATATTTTTCTTATGACACTTGCTTTTCGCGTCTGTTTGTGTGAGTGGTTTGATTATATATAATGTAAAACGTTCTTTTTAGATTATTAAAGACAAATCGTATGGATTTCCTGTATGCAGTACCAATAACAGCAGGGTAGATTTATACATTATTTTTTAATTTGTTTTGCAAATGTGCATGTTTGTAATATACTAACATAAAAACCACTTGAAAATAAGAATTATGTAATACTTGACGCGGTATTAAATCTAAAACTTTCTCTTTCGTTTCGTGAAAACATCGCCCCGATAGTTACCAAATGCAGCGCTTAATCGACGTTTCTTTGATGTTGGGGTATCCATTTAATCGCCTAATAGTGCACAAGAAGTTTCAATTAACATCCGAATCCTGTCAATGGGGGAAAGGTTCCAATTTAAACCCAACACGCGGCTTATGATATAGTCCTATTTTGGTATTGAGATATAAAAAGTCAAGGTAAACATCAACAAGAGAATTAGATTGAGTTTGTACTATACTAATTTCCAAACGGTAGAGCAAAAATCGTTGGACCTTTCAAGCGATAAAGCAAAGGGCTTTCCCTTTATTTCATCATTGGAAGAGTTGTGCCTGATACATTTTGGGACCAATAGCATAAGCTTGAACTCAAGAGAAGCTCCATATAGTGTGAAATTAATTAATTAATTAATTAATTAATTAATTAATTAATTAATTAATTAATTAATTAATTAATTAATTAATTAATTAATCATCGTACGATGCTTTTTAGACATTAGAAATTATAAATATGGATAATAACTAAAGAAATGAGAAGGCAGAATTGAGAAAACAAGAAAATAATCCATCAGCTATTTGCAAGCAGATCACTTGTTTTGAATTATTAATAAGGTTGCAAAAATAATAATCCAGAAAACAATATATTAACAGCCTAAATAATTTGTTTGTCTTCTCAGAGATGGATTCAAGTTAGAATGTCATCCCTCTTGTTTAAATTCAATATTCTTCCAAGGTTCGTGTTTGTCTGAGAGCCATTGAAAAAGTATTAATGTCATCCCATAATTTGAAATTTGTTCTCTCTATCAATTTCGACACATTTTAGAAATAAACATAAACATAAAATATCAGACTTCTATAATACTAATATACTGAGCTGATATCAACTTTAGCTCAATTGTTTAATGATAATATTGCGGGTTTTGTTTTTAGTTTGCATGAAAATTGAAAATTATCTATAACAAAATGGGCAAATATCGAAAACAAAACGGATTGTTACCGAAAACAAATTTGGCGAATTTCGATAACAAAATGGGCAAATAACGAAAACCTAAAGAGCAAGTATCGAAAAGAAAATAGGCAAATATCGTAAACAAAAATGACAAATATGGATAACAAGATAGGAAAAAGAAAACTAAAATGGGCAAAGTTATATCAGTTGAATGACAATACATTACTTCATACCATCTTGAGGAGCGTTCATAAAATAAAGCAATAGAAAAGGTGGAATGAAGAAATTAAATAACAAGAATAAAATCATCAAAAGGTAAAAAAGTGAAAACATGACAACATAGATTTATGTATTTATCAATGTTAAATGTATTTATCGAACGTTTCATCTCCGTGTTCGAGTTAATGAGGGTAGTGCTAAATGGGCGACCAGTGAATGTTTTAAATAAAATATCCATTGAGTATCATATGAGTAGATCCCTTTGATTTGGTTTTCAACCCCCAAATTATTGCTCGCCCTCTCCTCTCCCCGCAGACATCCATGTAGTGATTTTGCACTGTAATAGTTTGTTTGCAATATATTCGTTCTATTTTATGCGTATTACAATTTGCATATAATCCAGTAAAAAGGAAAAGTAGAATTGAATAAAGTATGCAAGTTCAGAAACCCTTTTTACTTAAATTATTTTTTTTATTCTCTTCATATTTATTCGATTACACAATTGGTATTCGACATTCAAACTTAAAACTTCATTTTTGCAGTTACCAGTTACATTATTAAATATTAAAAAGATAGAGAAGTAATAAATATGTAATGTACTTTATGTATTGAGGATATAATTTTGAAATATATCTTTGCATTAAAAAAAGAACTGACGTCTAAAGAGATAAGACGGGTCTTTATTTTTTACTTTAGCCATGTTTACCCAAACCATGGTATGCATGCCAAAGTATCCCGAATACATACTTAAGAATAAAATTAAGCAAACAATATTGTAAACTCAAATATGACATTTTTCTCATCGTTGATTAATTACGGACGGACAAATATAACCTTTGCGCTTTTCAAACATTTAGATGCGTCGGTATTCTCCTTTGAAATTGATTATGTGTCAAATCTCTTTCAAAAAGAGCTAGTGTGAAAAGCCTAAAAGAATACTCTTCATCTAAGATATGAAAGGCATCATGAAATCGAGAAGGCTCTTCAGTCTTTAGAGACAATAAAAGTGTCCGGGTTGCGTGATGTCCCACGTGACCTCTGGAGATAAGGCAGACCTATGATGGATAGGTTGGGCAAAACAAGGGACCTTATTGGAAAGTGTTATCTTCGTAGGTGGTGAATGTATCGTTGTGTACCTGGTCGACAGTGGTATTTTACCAAATACCCGCCAAACACAACTAGGCCTTGGCCTACCCCCGCCCCGAGTGAAGATAAGGGGGCCATTAGTGACCAGCCTTCGTCCTATTTTCTCAAAATTAGCTTAGGCGTACGGTTGCTTGAGTTACAACTTAAACTCTTTATCTGTTGCTGAATAAAGAGATTATTGGTCTTTAGCATGCATCGGTTTAATAGCTGCTTGATTCTACAATTCTACATTTAATTTAATTGTATTTGTATACTGCTGTTGCAATTAAATATTGCCGTTAAACAAGTGATAAAGAGACGTTAATGATGGATTTTTCTTTATGCGCGATATTAAAATTTTAAAATATGTAAACAGAGAATATTTTGTTTGGACAAGGTAACAATAGTTTTCATTATAGATTATGATTCTTGATAATGTATTGAACCACAAAAAAGATAGTTTACTCACATCCTGTATTTAAAAAATTCCAACAACAAAATAAACAAGATAAAAACAACAATTAACACACAAGTATAATATTTCATATATATATATATATATATATATATATATATATATATATATATATATATATAGATATATATATATATATATATATATATATATATATATATATATATATATATATATATATACACATATATATATATACACATATGTATGTATGTATGTATGTATGTATGTATGTATGTATGTATGTATGTATGTATGTATGTATGTATGTATGTATGTATGTATGTATGTATGTATGTATGTATGTATGTATGTATGTATGTATGTATGTATGTATGTATGTATGTATGTATGTATGTATGTATGTATGTATGTATGTATGTATGTATGTATGTATGTATGTATGTATGTATGCATGCATGCATGCATGCATGCATGCATGCATGCATATATATATATATATATATATATATATATATATATATATATATATATATATATATATATATATATATATATATATATATATATACACACACAAAAAGAATATATAGGCTGGATCAAACACAAAAACACAAACAATATATATATATATATATATATATATATATATATATATATATATATATATATATATATATATATATATATATATATATATATATATATATATATATATATATAGTGTATTTTAATGCGTGTATGTGTGCAATGGAATATAATACCTACAATGACATACAATGAGCAACCATATTGTTATTGAAAGCTGCTTGTGATTAGTCAGTTTCTTATTCTTCTCGATGATTCCATTAGTGGTTCTGATAATTTAAAATTAAACCATATTGATTGGTAACTTAATCTGTATTAAGTGTGGCTTGTAGCCCTTTCCTACTATCAGGCTAGCATTACACTTTAATTCTTCTATATTTCATTTTTGCTATAAATAATTTCCAAATACTTTCCACATTAATATTTCAATTAGCATATTTCAAACTGAATACTTCCTTTTGCCCTAAATATTGTTTAAATTAGTGATGTGAAGACCTATACAACCAGTGCGATGCAAACTGAAATCTGCAATAGTCTTTTTAGCTGTTTGAACCTAATTACACAATTTTCTGATTATTTTGTTTACCTGTACCCAAACTGACCAGTCAATGGCCTAGCAAAGCTGCGGTCACTTTCCTGAATCAGCGTTCCGTCAAGTTGCCCAAAATAGTCATAAATGATATTTGGATTGAGCCAGAGAAATTTGATTTATTTTGTCTGCAGGAGTTGGAATTTCCAATGGTAGGTTCTGCTAGAGTAAAAGAGCGATTGAAATGGCTGGTACTGGAGTTATTAGTGACATATTTGAGATTATGCTCTGTATCTCATGATCTTAATTCGATTCGAGGTAGTTACAAACTTAATTTATCATAGTCTTTGCCTTATTATCTACTACAATTATACCGCCTTTAGGTGGACAAAAGTGATGTAAATATTCATCACTTTCTGTCTGTCTGTCTGTCTGTCTGTCTGTCTGTCTGTCTGTCTGTCTGTCTGTCTGTCTGTCTGTCTGTCTTCCTTCTCCTCCTCCTCCAATTTCAGCCACACTTGTAGATACTGTTCAATAGTCTTATTACAGGTATACAAATCGGACAAATACTAACCTCTCCGATGCCGGATAAATGCAAAATTTTGGTTCAGATCTCATGGAATCTTAAACAAATATACCTAAATGTCTAACTCACAGGTTAACAATTAAAGAGTATAATTAAAGAAGCATTTCATTTCCAGGTTAATTTATCTAAAAATTAGGATAAAGAATAATAACAGAAAGGCGGGCAGCATCATCCATTAATATCTGAATATTCAAAATCATCTAGGGTTATACTCTGCATACTTGACATATAATACCTTCGTAAATATATTTCATGCGCCGTATTAAGATTGTAACGTTTATCCTCTAATTAACTCAAATATAATTGAAGGGCAATTAATACACTATAAACGATAATAAGTTAGCATTTCTTTTTATCACATAAATTTGTTTGTCGCATGTGTGTTTGCTATTTATCCCATTTTTTAAGTTTGAAAGTGTTCATTTTCTAAGTATTATGTGTTCGATGAAATTGTGTAGGAAGTGATGCAACAGTAATCTTGACCTTTCTAGTCTTTTGTACTGACTCATTTACTGGTAGAAAATTATAAAACATCTTAGATCACATACCAAGTTTCACAGCAAGCAGTCTAGAGGTTCTCTTGGATGAGGTATATAAATAGCAATAAAAGAAGGCTATAACAAACGATAGACTAGTAAGCTACAGGCTACAGGCTAAACTGCCTAATATATATATATATATATATATATATATATATATATATATATATATATATATATATTTATATATATATATATATATATATATATATATATATATATATATATATATATATATATAGATCTATATATATATATATATATATATATATATATATATATATATATATATCTATATATCTATCTATCTATCTATCTATCTATCTATCTATCTATCTATCTATCTATCTATCTACCTACCTACCTACCTACCTACCTACCTACCTACCTACCTACCTACCTACCTATCTATCTATCTATCTATCTATCTATCTATCTATCTATCTATCTATCTATCTATCTATCTATCTATCTATCTATCTATCTATCTATCTATCTATCTATCTATCTATCTATCTATCTATATATATATATATATATATATATATATATATATATATATATATATATATATATTATAGTACTGCTTCTACTACTACTAATAATAATAGTAATAATAAAGTAATCATCATCATCATCATCATTATTATTATTATTATTATTATTATTATTATTATTATTATCATCTAAATTATTATTATTATTATTATTTTTATTATTAGTATTAGTATTGCTGTTATTATTTTTATTATTGTAATAATGCTGATGACTCAAGCAAGTTGTGAGAAAATGGTTCCCGAAAGAACATATCTACTGGTATTGATGGCATTGATTTAACCTATGAAAAATAAATACATAAATAAACAAATGAATCGAGTGTTAATGTTGCAACATATGTTTATCTTCAAAGTCTGCTCCTGGAGTGTATATATTTTATTAAGTTTCATTATTTACTTCTTTTTGTTTCTGCGGGTAACACAGCAATCATCTTTGCTACGAAACGCAGTTGATTTTCATTTGGCTTCGTAGGGGTCCGTCCCAGATGACACCTCTTTTCACCACTACATGAGCAACGGTTTGGAATCTTACACCTGTTTGTTAAATTCAAACATTTCTTTCAATATGTCTATAATACGGTCATTACTTTTGTATTACTGCAAAGAAAAACACGTCGTAACTCACCTGGCTCTACAACCGGTGATACGGGCCGCTGACAGATGCTATTGTGAAAGGTCCATTGGTTTTTCGTTATCGTCAAACTCTCCAATACTATCGGCTGTGAGTCAATCGTTAAGGCTTCAGAGAATGTGTTCTAGGGTATCAGTAGCAAACCATATCAGTATTAGTCATTCCGAACCTATTTGGTGTTCTTTAATACAATCAAAAAAAGTGTACTGCTGTACGAAATATTAGTGTCCGTTGGTAAGTTTGACTGGCCGAATTCATTGGTGGGAGTTGGGTAAACAGGAAAACATCATCCCTTACTACTATTTGATATTTCTAAAACAAATATTTTTGCTTGGTATGATAGAGGGTAATATACACAACTCTAATTCAGGGTTTTTAGTATAAGAACAATATGGCCAAACGAGTGCCTTGTGTTGATTTTAAAAACTTTCTTTTTATATATATATATATAAAAACTATTGGCTATATCTTGCCGAAGAAATGGAAGCTTAGTTCCCAAGGACGCAAGAGCTGCACCGGGCAGGCAAATGAAGAAAAGGGGATGAAGAAAATAAACGGATCGTAGCACTGGGGATTTTGCGGGCTCAAGTCTCATCACTTACAACGTCTTTGCTTTTACACATTTATGCGTTTAGATTATTTATCAGACGATTCTACTTGCCGATAGTCCTTCGTTTGTAGTATTTCTGGATTTGTATATCGCCTCTCGTCCTTTTTTGCATATATGTCTTTCTTATAAATTTTTATTTGTACAGTGGAGAGAAACTTGTACGATGAGGCCTTTGCTTTTATAGCGCCGCTATTTATGGCAGTTAAATATGTTGCAACTGAATTCTCTCTTCTCTGTGTAGCGTTTAAAACTCTATCAACAAGGAAGCCATCATTAAAACAAAGATAGAAGACATAACTGATCTGCACACAACCTCTAATTCATCGATCACTCGTGCTTTATCTACAAAGTGTAAGGTTGATTGGTTTACGGTTGATTTAAAAACCGATGAGATCTTTGGCATAGAAAAAGGGCCGAGAAGCCGTCTAAATGTCACATGATAAGAAATTGTACACATTTTTCGATGTTAAATTTCATTTATCAAACTGAGCAAGGGAAAACATGGCTTTTAATTATTTCAAAGTGTAAGGACAAAGGTAAAGTTTATCTTTAATATAAATTGTTTCAGATGGTTGCCTTTATGACCAAAGTATACAAAAGAATATTGTAAAATGTTCAGATATTTTATTATTTGGTAAATATTAACTTTCTATCATGTAAATAAATCCGCAAGAAATTCAACGTAAAGAACAAAACGTACATACATACATACATACATACATACATACATACATACATACATACATACATACATACATACATACATACATACATACATACATACATACATACATACATACATACATACATACATACATACATACACACACACACACACACACACACACACACACACACACACACATACATACATACATACATACATACATACATACATACATACATACATACATACATACATACATACATACACACACACACACACACACACACACATACATACATACATACATACATACATACATACATACATACATACATACATACATACATACATACATACATACATACATACATACATACATACATACATACATACATACATACATACATACATACATACATACATACATACATACATACATACATACATACATACATACATACATGCATTACATATTCATATAAAAACACGTATCTGAAGTGAAGTCAGGCAAAATGCATTTCAAGTAAAGATTTGGAAAAATACTCTACCATTAAGAGTCAACTGACAGAACAAAAGTATTTCAGCATTAATATAATGTAGGCTGCTTGACATATCTACATTTTCATAAACTACATCTAAAGCATGAGCCCCGAGAGGCCGAGTGGACTAAGCACCCGCTTTTACCGGGAACTACTATCTCACCTCTGCGATGATTCGAGTCTTGGTCTCAGCATATGTGGGCACGTGAGAAAGCTTCCCGTGGGTTGGTGGTTCTTACATGGGATTTTAAGGATACTTCTTCATAATAGTTACTGGTCGACATGTATGGTATATTATGCGTTGAAAATTGGAGTCAGAACTCCAAAACAACTACAACAATATCAGCAGCAAGGATAAGGAACTTAAGACAGTATCTTCCATAGCTACTGCATGAGTGCTTATGTAACTTTGTTATTCGTGTTCTAAGAGTGATTGAAAATCTGCCCAAATTGCATGTATTCTGTAATTTTCTTTTTCATTTTAATTTCTTGATGGTAAAAAGAAACTGGCAACATAAAATAAAATTTTCCTTTCGAGTCAAACGAGGCCTTATTTTTCGTTGTTATTTTTCTTGTGCTATCTAAATGTGAAGCTGATAGGCTGATATTCTCAACATTTAATTTGACTTGAAACAAACTCAAACACACACACACACACAAAACTTTTGAGGAATTCAAAGGTATTCGTTGTATGATGCGAACTATGACTAGTAATTACCTTCTAGAAATGATTTGTCCCCAAAAGTTATTTTTTATATAAATATCAGGATTTATTCAGTAAGTCCTTGGGAAAATAATTTCAGTTTTTATATTTTATTCCCAATACATACTATTCATGTACAATTATGTTTCTCTAGAAACAAGATCAGAAGGATGGAATCAGTGCAAATAATAGCTTTTTAAAATTCAGGTATAGAAAAAACGTCGAGTGCAGATCAATATAATATGTCAAAAATATTCAAAGTGATCTAAAGTACAAACAAAAGATTAAAACATGATTCTGAGATTGATTGTTAAATGCAAGTGTCGAAAAGTTATCACCGTAGATAAGATAAAGGCAAATGGACAATTCAGCGCTGATTTGGGTCAAACATTTTCTTTATCATGTATAATCCGCAGGTGTGCTTGTATGTGGTGTGTAGTATTTTAACTATGTCCTATACGGTATGAATTTCCTATAAGATATATCACTAAACCCCAGTCAGCTGTGAAAATATAGCTATCCGTTTGCGGTCTTTAACGGTCAATTTCGGATTCATTGTTCTGTCTTCAAACAAAGTATTACTGCACTGATAACAAGAAGTCTTTGAAAATGTCCACATATCGCTAGGAATAAATCCCTCGGCAAACTAGAACAAAATTGAGAAGATGATTCAAGGAGTGAACAAGAGTCGCTCCCGACCACTCTTGTTAATTCCTCAGAGAGAATCGTTATGATTCTGTAAACAACATACCGTTGATAAGTGAATACTGATTGGCTATTTTGTATAGTTTTATGGAGAAGCGAATTTTGAGGTAACGTTTCGATACGTCTCAATTTGATAGAGCGAAATAAATGTTTAGTATTTGTAAGTGAATACCCTTTTCGCTAATAGTAAGATGGGATTTTACCCCCCCGTGTAAGTGTATGTGTATGTGTATGTGTATGTGTATGTGTATGTGTATGTGTATGTGTATGTGTATGTGTATGTGTATGTGTATGTGTATGTATATGTTATTGTGTAAAGAAACATTATTTACGAATATCTGTTGTGAAATAATAGTGACGAAATAGAAAACAATGAACACATTCGACAAAAATTGTAGACAAAAAATTGTTGATTAAATCAATACTCAGATCGACTTTCTAATAGTGTTAATATTATTTTAAATTACGACGAAGTACCTATGAACGTTCTGATTTGTAACCAGGCACGTACACATTTATAAAGATTTATATAAAAGCTATTGAAAACGAAACTCCAAAAGAAACATACAAAACTGTTTTTTATTCACATTGTTCTTGTATAGGTCGACACATAACGTAAATATTACTATCAGTTCTTGCTATTTTTATAAAGTCATCGATGCAGTGTATAACGATGCTGTGATATGAAATTTTAAAAGAAACGAAAGAAAACCAACCCAAATGCACAAAGAGCTAAATTAAGTGGCACTTGCTATCAATCCATATCTTTTTCTTTCTTTAGCGATTGCATATAGCCAAGCAGACTCCATTATTGTGATTGTGCAGTTTACCTCAATAGGTATTTTTAAGCTCCTGGATCTTTTGATTCTGATTGGGATAATAGTTATGATTATTTTTAATTGCGACTTTCTTTCTAGTTGTGTACCGAATAAAGTATATATCGCTGAGGGCATGGGCAATTTTTAACTCCTTATTTTGAAAGAATCATGATCGAGAAGTCGGATGATTCACGAAAAAAAACAAAACGTTTATGTTGCACTCGTTTTAGTGTAAATGTCATGATGAACTTTTAGTTAAAACATATATACTTTAGGGTTAAGATTAAAGACAAATGCGCTGCAAAATACTACTCCAATGTGCAGAATGCATATTATAGAAGTAACGTTTTACTCACTGTATACTATGTACCAACAATCAGGTTCCCAAATTCGAGCAATTGATTATCATCAGATGTTACTGGCAAAAGACATCCATCCCATCCCACCAAAAATAGAGCACCAAATCAACAATAAATTTACTAATAATTTATCAACAGTGGTTAAAGAATTTTTTTTCTCCAATATACCTTGAAATTTTAAAGATCAAACCTTATAAATCAGCATAACTACTTACTTTGCAAATAAATCCACATTTAGGGATTGAAAACCAACATTGAAGGAAGCAATTAGACCTTACCAAAACTTCCCAAAGTGTCATGGGTTAAACGCCAATTACAACAAAATGACGCCATTATTGTTCACTCCTGTGCACAGTGATACATTTTGTATATACTTGTTTGACTCATCAGTCAATTTGCAGCGATGACGAAATAAATCGTACATGGCGCAACCCCTATAAAATATTTGAAGTATTCATGTGGATTTAAATATCTCAGTACTTGCCAAAATTCAGTCAAGTAAGTTATATAATTTCTATGAATTTCCTTTTGTCAGTAGGTCTATTAAATATATACCTTGGCATTTTTAACGTAGGGATTCAAACAGACGGACAGAGAATTTCAGCCTTGCCTTCACATAGATTGTCAATCAGAGTAATCACTCAACTAAATATTTGTTCTTTTAAAGTATGTTTTCATAACGTTATTCAGATAAAGTTCTCTCTAATCTTCATAGATGGTCAATGGTATATAAATATTGGTCTTTGCACCAATCGGAATCCCATAATTTTTAAAATATGTATTTAAAGAGAACTCTAATCTGGCATTAGAGACCTGAATATAAACTTAAACAATTGCTCAACTATTTGTAATTGTTTATCGCTGATCCTAACAGCTGAACTATTTGACATTTGCCTGAGTTATTAGTTGTTAATCCAGTTTGACGATTTTAGTAAATTTATATTTTCATTGTTCAATCAGATTACAAACAAAAATAAAGTTCCTGACGAAAGGATAAGTTTCTAGGTGAAACATTTGTATATCATATTGTTTTAATACTAAACTATTTTATTCACTATATTATTTAACAAGGATCATACGCATGAAGTACAAGCGACTAACGTGCCACAATAAATAAAATGCAGCTCGATATGTAATGGTGTTTCAAATGAATTAAACTATAAAAATTTATTACAAGGGTGTTCGTTGAATAGCGAAGTTTCATAATTTTACAATTCTGCCACTTAACTTTGAATACAAACGAAACTAAATTCTCCCTACTTGGATCAAACCAGTTATGTTAAACATGTTTTACCTTGCAGCATTTTATTTTCAATACAACACAGATTACACACATATGACTCTCTAAGTCTCTACGATGCTTTCGTTTAATTTAAATAGTTCAAGAATTGCGATTATCTTAATCAGAATGACAAGACTACCTCAGAACAATTTCACCACCATTAAAATGGGTAGTGAAAACATTAAGGTCTGAAAAAAATTGATAATCCTGTACTTTCTGTGTACAGTAAAACAAATTTCAGAAATTAGTCCTTTTATTTTTGTCGCCCACCAAAACATGACACAAGGACTTCAAGTTTTGCGCTTTAAGACTTTCCAGCAAAAGATATCCATTGTTCTCTTGTCAAAATTTTCACCTTAGATTTAGATTTGCTTTATTTTAATCACTATAATCTGTAAGATAACACGGTTTCTTCAGAGAAAAGCTTGTACAACATTTTAATTTTCACGATTGTCAAAATGGTTTTTCACTCTCAAAATAGAAGTTCAGAAAGATCTTATATTTGAGAAAATCCTAAAATTTTCTTTTTAGAAACCCCCCAACCAAAAAAACAAAAAACAAAAAACAAAAAACAATGCACTGTTCAAGGAAAGTAAAAAACATTGTTCTGTTATCTGGGACAAGAATGTCTGAAGGAACTTACCAATGATTATTATGATGCAATGTTACTGAGGTCTGGATTTTATCTTCATTGCCTTTATGCTAGCATTGAGTGTATTCTGATTTGATTGACACTAGAAACCTCTCTTCACATTCTTCATTGGAACAGAGACCACCATATTTAAAATTTGAAATATGTGTTGTACTTTGCAAAAGGTAGGGAAAAGGATCTAATATTTATTTTCATTCAACTATGGTTTTAAAACACGAAAACGGACATCATACTTATATTAATTCCATTTTAAATAAGAAGCAGTCCCTTCATTTTGAAATCATGGGTTGTTCTGTAACATACTCTCCCAGAGTCAACTTTAATTCTCCTGATTGGTCAAATTGATTTCTTTGATTCAATGATGCATTCTTTTCGAAGCCGTTCAGATCCACCGTGTATTTGAACCAAAATTTATATAGAGACATTTATTTTTGAAAGAATAATTAATATATGACCGATCTAACACCTGTGCAATGAACTTGTGTTATTTCCACTTAACTTACACCAAATTGCCGATAAAATTGCTATGTAAGCTGGACAAATAATATGAGATCACTAAATAGTTTCCTGACACAGCAATTCAAATATAGAAGCAAACTATTGTAGCACTGGGTAAGGAAATCCGATATTTTAGTGTTATAAATTGGCTTCATTTAATTCCAGAGTGAGATATTTATGTGCAGGAACCCGCTTTGCAGATCCTAAATTAAACAGTTACTCAACCAATGCGGGGAAAGCTCCCAGCGTAGAATAGTTAGGATTAGAAAATTCTATTAATGTGTATCCAATCTTAGATAATTATTGATACATAGCAAGGACAATAATAAATTGTAGACGAGAAGGAATAAGACCGGAAGGCGTTCATACAATACTATCCTGTCGTAGCCAATCGGATAGGTAGAATTGCGTGTTCGATGGAGTTTCAACAGTATGCAACAGAATTGAGCACCGCCAAGTATTCAGTTCTCAGATTCACACCACAAATATGGAATCGAGCACAAGCTTGGAATCTAATAATCAAACTTGGAATCCATTGCATAATAATGAATTATTTGATTTAATTAAAAAAATCGACAAGGTTCTACTTGCTCCATGTGTTGAGCCAAATTATTAATGCTAACTGTTCGTTCCTCCCCATTACAACATTGTTTTCTTTTTTGTGACAAAGGATTACCCAATTAAGTTCACGAATTTCACAGTACTATTGTATTTCTAGAAATCATATGTTTTGAAGATTCAGTGTAGTATTGGTCTATATTGTATTTGACTTTCAGCTAAAAAGTAACTTTCTCGCTCTCTGTCTTAGAAGGTTTCATTAAAAAAATCCGGAGCAATAAATAAAAACATAATATTGCACTGAATTCAAGTTTTTTAAATTTGAGAGGTGATCAGATAAAGACGTAATAATTTAAAATCATGTTTTTTCAACATTGCAAGGTCTTTTTTGTAAGTTCTTCTTGAAACTCTTTTCTTATTTTGTCTATGAACATTTCTTATTTTTAACACATTTATTCAGCAGTTTCCTGACTTAAAATAAAATTTCTTTAGTAATATAGAACATATTTAATTGACGAGAAGAACAAAACGACAAAACGTTTGATTTTTCAACATTTATTAATAATTTTAACAGATGTAAGATACAAACTGAAATAAAGAATGCAAAACTGTGCAGAAAATTTTATAAACAGAGAAATAATCAACTCCCAAAATACTCTAACATGATTTTTACAGCAGTTTGCAATATTTACCATGCTATTTACTTTTTTTCGTTAGTAACTCATTTTTTAGATTTAGAATGTATTATAAAATCCTCAAGAATTGGCTGACTATTCTTGAGATTCTTGTGTGATCCGCGGAGGTTTTCTTCCCAAATATGACTCTGTGTTCTCTTTTGTTAAAGCATTCAATTACATCTACGCACTTCATGACATCTTCGACATCCTAGGATTTGCAAGCACGCTGTATCTAATTTCCATATATTTTTCTCTGCCAGTAGGTAGCAACAAAACGTCGTGTCATTCTGTACGCCGTTACACATTACTACAAGTGCATATTTTGAAACCAAAGACGGAAAAACGCGGTCGAGTTGCCGTAGAAAAACACAGAGAACAGATGGTATGAGTTACTGTACGCTTAATGTTTCCTTTCTGTCCCCATTGACCAAATGCTGAAGATTCATGCAGCATGAGAAACGTACGCTATAATATAGTTTATATATTTCCAATAACTTCTAGCTATAAAACATTTCCTTTGTAATATGTATATTTATCCTTCTATTTCAATTTTTCCCACTTCTAGTAAGTATTATATGAGCCGGTCAACGCAGAATATTATTTTAACATGATTTAAGAAGCATAATATAAACTATTAACTAAACAATTCAGTTTTTTCTGTAAAAATAGTTTAGGTCACATTTAGACGAAAATAGATATGCTTTGTTAAAAAAAAGTACTTAATATTACAAAATGGGTTTCTCAGATGAGACATTTTATTAGGTTAAAGGAGATCCCATTTACTCCAAATCATTTGGACAATACATAGGCTAACAATTTCAAATCGAAGAATATTTTTTTTTAAAAAATATATGTGAATACTCTATACATATTACTCAGTTTAATAGTTTAGTCATAGTGTTCATACACATTTTTTCCCCCCCAATTTTTATGAAGCATTTGGGGCGTATATATGAGTTTATATGAGAACGAGGGAATCGGGGAGGAAGAGAGATTATGTAGTTAACAAATAAATCTAATCCCACTCCCCACATCCAACACCAAACCATTCAAATTGTTTTACATATATAGCCACCAAAAATCACCGGTCCAACAATCAATTTATATCACGCGTTTTGAGAGATAGCTGTCTTTTTTTCATATATCATATCAAGAAAATGTATCTTACCACAATGCTATATCATTGCGATAAATATATTTGTTTATATAGCAATGTGTATATTTCAATAAATAAATATAATGTTAATTCAAGTTTTTTTCGTTCTTTGATACTCTTTGGCAGTTGGGAACTCCTTATATATAAATTTTAGTCTTAATTTAACTACTACTAATATTTTAGATATAAGATTTTTTTTTAAGTGATTATTTTAATATGTATGGTCGTGCATTCAGCGTATTCATCACTATCACCGTCGTCGTCAAAATCATCATCCTAAAATGATTCGTTGAGTGATTTTTGTTGTCTTATTTTTGTTTAATGATGTAAAAATGTATTAATTTTATTTCATAAAATGAAACCAGAATTTAGGTTATTTTCAATATCAATCGTTAATTCCAACTTATCTGGAAAATATTCAGTTACTTTATTTCGAAACTGATATGAAAGCTTTCTGTCTAACGAATTTGTATTTGTCTAAAGAGGCTGTTTTTTTTCAACCATCACTCCAAAAGATTTATTATTCCTGCTACTACTTTTATTACTAAAATAACTGATACTACAACTATAACTACAACTACTACAACCAATACTACTACTACTACTATTACTACTACTGCTGCTGCTATTACGCTACTACTATTATTATAGACAGAGAGATAAATAAAAATGTTAAAAAAATGGCTAAAATTTATGCCATTTTGATGGTTTGAATCATCAAATAAGTTTTAGAACCAAGTACTCGAAATACATATATCATTGATGATAAAAAAGATAATTGAAAAATGTGGGAATATAGGAATTTCCATGAGTTCAGCATCGCACGACTGATATAAAATATTCACTCATCGTATAATTTACAATATTTTATTTCAAAAATATTTTCCATTGATTTATTCTAAAATCTTTACAAATATAAAACTTTGGCCACGTAACATGAAACATAATGATACGAAAATTATTCTAATGAATATGTGAAGATATTTAGCTTTATCGTTTGTAAAATAGATACCTTGTCTTGATTATGATTCGACTTCTTTAGCTAGCACTGTAAAAACTAGAATTAACACTTTGGGAAAACAATTTGAAAGAAACAATTGATAACAACAAAAGTCAGCTTGATTCTGAATACAGACAGCAAATTGTTTACATATAATTATAAGACAGATTATGAAAGCAAGAGCCTTAAATGGTATTTTAAAATTACTTTCGGCATGAATTAGACTTAATCTGAATTATATAGATTAGATTCTCATGCGGTGCCAATTAATCGGGAGAGAAGTGACAAGGAGAGACCATTATTATAAAGATACCGTGATTACTTTGAATTCAGAAATGTTGGTCTGCATTGGAAACTTGATTTAAGTTAGGACTATAATTTCAATCGGCATTTGGAAGTGAGAAACATGACTGAAATCTTGTACCACCACAGTTAGTAAATATTTTTGCCTTTGGTAGAGTCTTTTATGAAAGTCACATGCATTTACTGAAGTTCAAGTAAGGAGATACATATATTCCAAAAATTATGGCAATGTTCGTTTCACAAACTGTATTGTCTTGCCATCAGCCACGCAGGAAGCAATGAAATTGGTTCCAAAATATTTAACTACTAATTGAGGTTCTATCCCCGGCATATTCGCTCATACAAAAATGTTTAACAGATGCTACTACGTAAGCTATAGAACATTCTTAAATGGTGTACAGGAAATTATGAAAGTATCAAAATTAAGTAAGTTTTATTTTATAAACAGCAGCAAAAGGAGACGAAGAAGACACGAAAACGACTAAATGGACGTAAAAGTTTTGTCGAAAAAACAAGCAAATAGACTGAATTTCAACACGCAGTAAACAGTATGATAATGAATCAAATTTTACTTGTCTCTTTAATTTAAAACAAAATCGTTTTCTTAGAATTCATTCACTGTCAGAAGTATATCAATCGGCGCACTTTGCAAAGTTTGAGGGCAGTGACAGCAGTAAATGGTATGGTAGATCCAACCAAGTTAATTCTCTTGTTGGTAATTAGGACATTAAATTTTCATACTGAACTTCATATTAACAAGAAATGTTACTTGTTAAGTTGACTCAACATGGGACCGTGTGTTAGGTTTACTCAGCATAGGTCCATGTGTTCGATTTATTCATTATATGTACATGTGTTAAATTTACTAAGTACAGGTAAGTATGTTATGTTCACTCAATATTGGCCCGCTTTCAGATTATCGCATTTGTAACTCAGCTTGGTTAAAATGATGCTAAGTTTTCTATTTCCTTTAGTGAAGTTGCGATGTAACTTTTCAATATTAGATTGAATTCACTTGGTTAAATGAGAGAGAGAGAGAGAGAGAGAGAGAGAGAGAGAGAGAGAGAGAGAGAGAGAGAGAGAGAGAGAGAGAGAGAGAGAGAGAGAGAGAGAGAGAGAGAGAGAGAGAGAGAGAGAGAGAGCAGTGTGACTACTCTATTGCTCAAGAGAGATTACTGTAATACCACTTCTACTTGCGGTGGAAGATTGTATAACGAGTATGACACTGCTTTTCTATTTTAAGTATTATAAAAGCGAGCTAATTTGTAAACTATTCTTGCAGATTTGAAAAGTTTCCATTACATTTCATATTAATTAATAACATATATATCACACTTCGCAAACATATATAATTATTTTTAGGTAGAATAAATGTGAATATATTTGTTTTTGAGAGCTCTTGAATCATTTGCTAGTTGTTTGTTTGCATTAATAAGAAAACATTTTATACGTTCGGTTCATTTACAATTCAATTCTAAGGTAATAACTAGACGATTCTGGTCAAAAGAGATTGGTACTGACGCCATCTATAATAAGGTTATGATTGATGTCATTAAAATCTGGACATTGATCGTATGTCGCTGTGTCCAGCAATGCGTTACTTCTGAAGCACACAAATAGTAAAAAACAAATAGAGCATGTAAAACTTAAAAACGGATTGTTACATCACTGATATAAATCAGAAAGAGGAATGGTTCTAGAACTGTGCCCTGAGGAACATCGCGTTGATGATATTATTACAGGTTGCGTTTTATAACTAAACTTATTAGACTAAAGATGACTGCAAATATATTTAATAATAAATAACTCAAAGATATTGTCCAACAATTTCATCAGAGATACCGGTCCCTAGTTATAAGAATGCAACAAATTATCCGGTTTTGATAAATAATAATAACATCCATATTTTCACTGTCAGACAAATAAATGCCCCATAATGAAGAGATTTTACTCAGTTAAACATAAAGGGCTCATGTAAACTATCAACAACTCGATTAGCATTAGGTTAAAGAAGTTCTCAATTAGAATTACAAGAGATTAGTAATGTTAATAATAAAATGATTAACAAACAATTAAGAAGTACGAATTTAAACATATATCTAAAAATAGGAAAAAAAAGACGTTACGGCGACATATGCCAACATTTATGTAACTTTTCATACGCATGCGTGCATATCAACAGCTTCCTAATAATTATAATAATATTGTGTTAAAGAGGCGAAAACATAGAGAAAGATGGTGAGTGAATTTTCAAATGGCCCGAATCTAACAAGCCAGTGAACAAATGTACAAAACGTATACGCATATTAACGGCATAAGTAACAGGTCTGGGTTTTATTTTATTTATTCTAAACCTTTGATACAAACCACAACAACTATTGTATTGTAAATACAAGTTTCATTTTGGTGTCATGAACCAAATTCAGAAGAACGATCGACTGGACATGTGTTCTGAAGATATTTAATGTAGCAATGTGTTTTTACATGTATCGATTGTAAGTACTTACAGATTCATAGCTCAACGATCGCAAAGGAAAACAACAATTACTCAATTATTTAGAAAATATTAAATGTTTAAAAGTTTACAAAAAACTGTCGTGCGTGTGGAAGAAACATTGAATAATTCATTTGAATTTTAGATACTTGATGCATATAATGTTAATCAATAAATTTGATAAACAAATCTTCCATGTCATATCAAACTATTTACAAATAGGTGGCGCTCTATAGTTTCGTATTTAGCATAGTTTAGAATTATAAAGAAGAAGAATCTCCCCGGGTTTTCTCACTAGTTATACTGGCTATTTAAAAAAGACTTTGTATATCTTAGGTATTGTTCAAAGAACCTTCATTTCCCTCTATTTTGGTGTATGACTGATGGGTGTAATATGGATTATAGAGTATACAGTTTGACCTTACTCCAGATGTGCACCTTTCAAAAATGTACTAACTCCACTTGCTCATTTTTACTTCCCAAACTTCAGAGTTAAATTTTTAAAAAAATAAGAGCCGATAACTTTTGTTTACATTTTATATATTTGTTAATGTATTCATTGCACTTTCAGAAGCTGGTATTATCTAGTCTGGCAAAATTCATTTTCCTTTTTTAATATCTGCCAAGAATAGTGTACTTTATAAAAATTCAGGTTGATTCTTGGAGAACAAGGCAGCAGTCAGTTTACTTAGCAGTGTGCTAAGATCATTTACAATTTCCAAAAATACAATATCCAAAGAAATGTCAGCCACATTACATGAAAGTAGCATAGATGTATACTAACATTCTCTCCACTGTGCATGTTTTAAACAACTTCACCTTACATACATCACTCTCTCAAAAGTTCATAAAACTGGTGAGCGCCACCATAACGAAAACATGTCTGTCCGTCTATCTATCTATTAATCGATCTATCTCATCAAAATCTTATGCTATTGGTTAGCATTCACTCACATATAAATTTCTGTTTTATTTATTAAACTTTTTGGGGAGTTTGTCTCAATCTGCGATGGGAATTAGTATAATTACTCTCATGTTACGAACTTGTATTAGGGTTGGTTTTTAGGAGTGTTGCAAGTATACCGGTACGGCAGATACGCCGTACCGTTAAGACATTTACCGCCGTACGAACGTACCGGAAAGATGTGGTGTGGATTGGTATCATACTAGAAAAGTTAAAATCTACATGCCCCACTGGTTTTTGGAAATTGAGTTTCGAAAGACCTTAAACCTTTCTTGGCTTGAACGAAAATGAAAGCTATTGAGCTCTACTCCATATCTGTTTGATATATTTTCTTTTTGATTTACAATGCTTGCCAGTACTCTTACCATTATCGCGTAATGATTCCCGATAATTTTCCTTATAATACACAAACTTTCCTTCTACAAGAACCTGGTATATTCGTATATGCCTAACATGCTGCATTTGACTTTTCATCTTTGACAGACATTTCGGCATTAGTAGTTCCAATCGCCATGCAATTCAAATTACCCATTTCGAAATTAAATTTGGACATTCAGAATCAACTACAGCTGATGAGAGAGCTGTGGCGATTAAGGCTTGTTTGCGAATTCGATTCCCAAGATCATGAGATCAGAGACCACACTTAGGCAAAGCACTTTAAGCTATGATTTAACATTTATAGTGTTTATGTACCGGAAAATACCAAGAAGTAAACAATAGAAAGCAACATATTGTTCATTTTTCACCCGCTTTCTTTCCACAGTATAATTAGAGTAAAAGGTATCGGATAAAAATGTTAAATTTATGACTCCCTTTCGATGGCAATGAGAATGCACATTGTTTAGTGACAAAATGTCACCTATGTCATTGTTTACCCTACCATCAACATATAGTACAGCCCTACCTACCATGATTTTTTCTAAGTTCCACTTTCCCCGCATTTTAAAGGATCCCTATTTAATTCCCAATCAATCAATAAAGCGTTGTTTATCTTGAGAGAATCCGTGGCACACTTGTTGATTAATGTCTACATATTCATAATAAATGAAGAGAGCTGGGGATTTGAGAAAAGCTCGAGAGATCAGGGGTTAAACCGGATTGAGCTTCCATGGAACAGCTTCAGTGGAATATGCAGGGAAGATACAATATTGTGTCATATTTATCTGTACTACAGAGTCGATATTAGAAGAACCGCGCCATTAATTTCAGCCAATTGACACTCTGTGCTTCGCGGAAAGCGCGCGCTAGGTTGAGATTCTCGTCTATTCGAGATTACATGGAGGATTCTCCGATAAGGACTTTAAGCTCTTTTTAAAGTCACATTGAATACGCGGCTAACCGATTCAACCTTTGTGCAAAATTACAAGTTAATTTTAATAAGTTTATGAGAAACTAATGAAATTGACTTGTAGAATTCTAATGTGACAGAGACAAGCCCTAGAAAGAAATTTCCTTGATTCGGATGAAGGCATGTTTGCGTTATTCTCCCCATCTCTGTTGTCTTCAATTATTCACTAAAATTGTCGGCCCTAAATGTAAGTGCAATATGCCAAACATTGTTATTGGATTTATGTCAGCTTGGTTTGATAAATTCTATCCAAGATAATATTAAATAGTTGAATGTGCCTCAAAATATATTGCTCAAGATGATAAGGAAATTAGGGTCCTAGTTCGAAAAGTTGACAACTAAATTAGTATAGGGGAGAAAAAAAGTGGAAAACCTTTTCACAAAACAATTCCTAAAATTTTTCTATCTATCAAAAACTAATTCGGAAATCTTTACAAAACTTTCTATTCATATTCATCAATATGCTCTTCAAATGGTATATGTAATGCACAAAAATGTCTTATATATGTATAAAACATGTCATCATAATAGGATTACATCTTTAAAATTCATAGTGACTTGATACATAAATGTAATTATAACCAAATCTATTGGTTTTTTTTTGTAGCATCCGACTTTAGATATCATGGGAGAAACCATTCTTTTATTTTTCTTTTCTACCTGGAGACATGTCGGACATTATATAGTGTTGCTCATATTTATTAAATGTAGAATCAGTGAATAAACAAAAAAAAAAAAAAACTTAAACCGTCTTCATAACTTCAATATGTTTTAATTTATATATTAATATTACCAAACCCGTGCTGATCTTTTGTCCGTGCATGCATCCCGTACAAAGTATGGCATGGTTTTAAATCGTGTAAATCAGACCTTGATGAAAACGACAAAAATAATGAAAAATATTTATTTGAGTATATTAACATGAAATTTGTTTACATTTTGATGTAGTAATACATATAAGTTGTTGTGTTGAAAAACAATTTCACCACTTCTGCCTTATTACTTTGAAAAGAAATCATTGAAAAAACATGAATGCAAATGCGGCTTTCATTGCGGTCGAATTAATGCACATGACAGCATTTAATCAAATATCATTTTACAATTACCTATATTACAAAGAACGAAATAATATAAAGAAAGATATAAAGAAGACACAGAAATGAAGATAGACAGACAAAATCCTTTCATGTCATTTCACAAAGATTCCTCTCTTCAGCTTAGTACTTTGCAAAGGACACTAAAGAAAGGGAGATTACAATAGATATATCAGTGATGATTCTCATTATTTAAATAAAAAAGACATACTTTTGTTAAAAGAACTTGTAGTTGGCATTATTTTG
Organism: Potamilus streckersoni; assembly: GCA_016746295.1. Classification (NCBI taxonomy): domain Eukaryota; kingdom Metazoa; phylum Mollusca; class Bivalvia; order Unionida; family Unionidae; genus Potamilus; species Potamilus streckersoni. The sequence continues at coordinate 430,928 of JAEAOA010001901.1, read as the reverse complement.
GCGTATGACTGATGTGTGTAATTTTTTGGGTTAGATATTTTATACTTCGGCCTAACTACAGACGTGAATCTCTTAAAATACTGTTTGCTCTACCTGTTTATTTTCACTTCTTGGGCTAAAGGGCTAAAAGGATAAACAAACAACAAAATACACCAAAGCAAACAAAAAACCCTTTGAAACCTTCCACACCTCAACAACAAAACACAAAATAAAAACAAGAACTACCTGAAATCTATTGTTAGTTGCATTATATTTCATAAGTTGTACTGTGCTTTCAAGATCTAGTATAGTGTTCTCTTGGAGAATGCATTTTTTCCCTGTTTTAATAACTGGTAAATTTAATTTACTTTGCATTGGTATTTTTGAGCACATTTAAGCAACCATTTCGAATTGCTGTCTTCTTGGGTCAAGTATAAAGAAATTGCATCATGTATGACAGCTACATTCATGCCAACAATATGTCCATTGTGCCTGAAGCAAATGCAAACTTTGTCTTATACCTCTCATTCTTTGTGAAATATTGATTAACTGTAAAGCACAACTTTGTAGTTCATCAAAAGTATTTGCATAGCAAGGGAAACAACTCTCTTATCCTTATTTTGAAGTCACTGAGTGACCGCTTAATATATGCAAAGATGTAAAAGAGCTAAGTGACTTCAGTTAGATTAATTTATTTTTATTATCCTCCTCATCCTGCTATTATTATTATTATTATTATTATTATTATTATTATTATTATTATTATTATTATTATTATTATTATTATTATTATTATTATTATTATTATTATTATTAAAAGATCATAGCAATTATTATAAACTGTGTTGACCTGCGTAATTACGGTGTTATCCGATCAGAGAATTTAGTTGTTTTTTATACATAATTTACGTTTAAAGTCAAAGGATCAAAATGGCAAAAACATCCCACCATCTAAACAAACTTATCCAGCTGAAACTATTTGTGAAGGCAATACAAGAATGTTTGCATGAGACAACTGTAGCGGGATACTGAATAATAATAATAATAATAATAATAATAATAATAATAATAATAATAATAATAATAATAATAATAATAATAATAATAATAATAATAATAATAATAATAATAATAATAATAATAATAATAATCATATGCAAATGATGTCTGACAGAATAATTGATAAGACGGCATTGGGAAGGTTCCAGTTTTTTTTATTTACACCAAATTCCATATGAGTTCAAACAGAATGGACTCACTTGGCTGGAGACCGATGAACTCGAAGCTATATCAGGCTGATTATGAAATGTACATATAAATAACGATACTGGATTTCCGCAGCTGAAAATAAAATGAAATTTGATATAAGATGAAATAGTAACCTTCCGGATGCAGTCATATTTAAATTTCAGGTAAGTTTCAGTTTTGTCTTCGTGATAATTTTTAAATTCTAATCACTCCTCACCATATTTGAAATAATTGTTATAGTTAGTATTATTTTTGGTATTATTAAAGATCCCGATATAGTAATCTGAAGACACGTCTCATTACTGCCTTCCCCACAAACATCTGTGCAAAGACATCATTGTTAGTACAAAATTGTATTTTATACTGTTCTATGGCGTTGTTTCTAGCAGCCACATTATCCATTATCGTCATCAGTATGTGTAAATATTATTCTCCATCTGGATAAAAAGGATCGTGAATTATTTTTGATAAACTTTTGCTGTTTTAATCTCAACACAAAATAGCTAAACATCTTGCATATATTTTCTTCTTTGTCTGACTCTGTTCGTTATTTATTTTTTTCTTCTGTAAATGTCCAAAGCCATAAAAACATGTAGTAGTTAAGGTTATCTGTCAGCTTTTGTATTCCGTGTTGCATTTTTCTTTCATACAGACACGGGGTTTGTTTAGCTTGAAAAGCTAGAAACTATTTCGCACCTGCCGCCTTACTATCTAGTGTATCAACTTATATTTTTTGTCCTATTTGTTAGCATTCACTTATTCGAACATCATTTATGGGAATATGGCGTACCTTAAGGGTTAGGACTCAGGTTACATTGGTGTCTTATATACATACTAACATGTACGTATGTATGTATGTATGTATGTATGTATGTATGTATGTATGTATGTATGTATGTATGTATGTATGTATGTATGTATGTATGTATGTATGTATGTATGTATGTATGTATGTATGTATGTATGTATGTATGTATGTATGTATGTATGTATGTATGTATGTATGTATGTATGTATGTATGTATGTATGTATGTATGTATGTATGTATGTATGTATGTATGTATGTATGTATGTATGTATGTATGTATGTATGTATGTATGTATGTATGTACATTTTACATGCTAGGTGCTGTTTGAGATACATATTTTTCAATTTAAGTTCCTCAACCTAGTCCGTTTTATTACAGAAAGATTTAAATCCTCTCTTTGATTCATTCTACCAAAGATTTTGTGTGTAAAATGCCTAAATAAGTTGTTGAATTTGAACTCATTCCCTATATTCTGTTGACCCATGTACAACATTATTTTTTATTCCACGAACTTTAATGCATGGAAGTTTTCAAGCATCAGCATGGTTTAATTTTCGAGATCATTGAGTATGTTGAAAAAGTCATCTACTCAATGAGTGTGAAAATTAAACTTCCGTAGATTTGTTATACGCATTAAATAAAAAATGTCCCACCCAAATATGTCATATATTGTCGATCATGCATTATTTTCTTCAATTGATTTATAATACAAATAAAAAAAAATTGCTTGAAACTATAATCTCATGAATTTAAATACAAGACACTAAAGGAATTTTACATTTATCGACAACACCCATTTCTTTGATTGGCACTTTAAATGTATTTTAAAACAAAACAAAATAGTGGAAGCAGTTATAGTTGAAAGCAAAGTTAACTGACGCAACAAAAAAATAAAATAAAATTAAGTATGCTTGCGCATCAACTAAAAATTCTGTCTAATTCAATTATGAAGGAAGATACATAATAAAATTATAATACGTGGTGGGCTTTTTGGTTTTGTTAATAGCTGCATCTGTGGAGTGAAACTATTAGAGCAACAGATGCGTGATTAGAATATTGGAACCAGAATTCATTTGACTTATCTTGCTGGATAGTAACATATATGATTTCAAGCAACACACACACACTGTATATATATATATATATATATATATATATATATATATATATATATATATATATATATATATATATATATATATATATATATATATATATATATATATATATATATGTATATGTATATTACACCATCTCGAACATTAATATAATTATTAGTAGTAATGCTAATATATATATATATATATATATATATATATATATATATATATATATATATATATATATATATGTATATGTATATTACACCATCTCGAATATTAGTAGTAGCAGAAGTAGTACTAATGAAAATAATAATGATATTCGAGATGGTGTCATACCATGAATCGTATGGATCGTAGAGGAAATTATCAAATTTGAAGTCAAGAATTTTACTAAATCATATGGTTTAATTTGTTGACATAGACTTGCATGCATTAATTACATTAAGGTATGTGCCGCAGAATGCTACATATATAGGAAGCCAAATAAATATTCATTTTAGTTGGTTCAACTAATATGTCCATCTTAGGATACATCTTTTGAGAAATAATCAAATGTTTGATATGGTTTACAAATTCAATTTTGAAATATATGAAAATTATTTACATTATCACCTAGTCATTATGAAATATCTTTAGATGTATATTTTGGGTGGACTACTTGAACTTTAGCATTGTTCCAGATTCTCCTGTCATTTGCGACTTTGTGATTTAAAAAAACCCCTAATACTTGTAATTGCCTTGTCCATTGTCTCACTAACATAAAAATTACATTAATGAACACTAACAACTTGAAAATATTGAAATCCTTCTCCTTTTTCATTTGTTGCCTTGATTCTTCACAAATTTTATTGACCCACAAGAACAAAAGGGAAGAAGTCGAAGTTGGTTTTACTTCCTCTTCCGCTTTTTATCTTTACTAAGTTTTATACGTATGAAAACAGTGAATGTATCTTCTGATGTGAATTCAGAGTCGTATACTGAAGTAACTTACTGATGAGAAATATTGATTTGGAAGCCTTTTCTCTTTTGTGAATGGTGATACGGGTCAGCTTTCCTAAATATAATAGTGACAGACTGCAATATGCAGAATATAGAAAGGGATATTTTTTAAATTTAATTTTTATATTTTCCCTAGGAATTATTTATGGCGACAACTTTGAGGTGTCTAATACTCATCATTACAAAAGCGACTTCTTCAACATCTATGTATAACAGGGATGTATGTAATTTAAACTGTATGAAGAAAGAAGTGTAAAACCTTTAGTGGTGTCAAGTAAGTATGTATAGTATATTTTTATTTTTAACGAGAGAGAAAGTGAGAAAGTGAGTATAGTATTTTAATTTATATATTTGTTAATCTTGTAGAATAGAGGAAAATCTAAAACACAATGATAGTTAACTCAGTTACTGTTATCATGATCAGGTCACTAAATGTTGGTAGTATTACGAATATGTAGATGTATTTTAAATTTGAAAAATATAGGGGCCCTGAGTGGTCTAAAGCGCTCTCTGTTACCGATCACTGTCATCTCAACTCTATCTGCTTGGGTTCGAGTCTAAGATTAGGCGAATGTGGCTATGTGAGAAAGCTTGCCCGTAGTTTCTCGAGGGTGGGTGGTTCTTTCCGCGGATTTCCCCGTTTCTTCCTCCATCATTAATACTGGCCGCCATGGATAGCCTATCGTGTGCTGAAAAATGGTGTTAAGCCCAACAAAAATAATAACAACAACAACAATATATAATATTACTTTTACATATATACATCCCGGGTATAGAGATACATACGTTCATACATACATACATACATACATACATACATACATACATACATACATACATACATACATACATACATACATACATACATACATACATACATACATACATACATACATACATACATACATACATACATACATACATACATACATACATACATACATACATACATACATACATGCATACACACGTACATTGTCTTGGTATATGTTTGTATTTTTCATAATGTTTGTATCTTTTAATAAAATCCAAGAAATTATAAGGTCATTTAAGAGTAGAAAGTATACAAGAAAAAAAAGGCTGGAAAACTTGTTTCTTCATCATTGGTAATACTGCATTTTTATCTGCTTTATTTTCATATCTCTTAATATCAGAAACGTGTATAATTTATAATAATTTTAATTAAAATTTGGAAAATAAATTAAACGAATTATGAGTTACAAATTTTCCCTTCAGTGGATTGAACAATGCAATTTAAATATTACACAAATTGTAAATTAATATGGTCATATATTGAACTGGAAAATGTTTTCAACATGATTAGATGTTTCGGCAAGTAAATGATATTTTTAAAAGACAATTAACGACTACAGTAATAAATTAGATTTAAACACTATCTCTACTAATCAATATACTCATCTATTTCCTTTTTTATAAGAGATGAATGGGGCAATGATGAAATGTCTACAAATGTATTTATAACAATTACGATCCATCTTCGCAAAGAAAATATGGATATAGACTCTAGTGACCTAGACCAGAATGAATGGAACAGTTACACAAGGTAACTAAATGTACCAAATTTAGGAGGTATCAAACCAAAAGTATGGATAACATTTTACCAACGAATAGTTCTTTGAAAAAAATGTGTAAAATTTCAATGAAAACTATGTTTATGCATAATTATTCAAGAAAACTTTTTATGTTTAGTTTATGACTCTCCGAAAAACAAGACCAATCTAAAATTGTTTTACATCAAAATTTATCTATTTCAATTTATTCTTGACCTATTAAGCAAGAGGCAAATTGATGATGTCATAAATTTATTCATGTTGCAAATGAAACTTTGCATTTAGATTTACAGGGGCTATAACTAATTACAGTTAATTTCTTGAAAGAAATGGAGTTACACGTTATATCTTTTATGTGTATGTAAGAGGCAAGAAGGATATTTTTGACACCGAATGGCATTAATAGAATAGACCATTTTAAGAGCAGTATAATTATGTATGTATAGTCAAACCTGTCTAGTTAACCAACCACCTACTTCTTTGATTTTTAACAGGTGAAAAGCTGCATCTTTAATTTTAACAGGTGTATGTATGTATGTATGTATGTATGTATGTATGTATGTATGTATGTATGTATGTATGTATGTATGTATGTATGTATGTATGTATGTATGTATGTATGTATGTATGTATGTATGTATGTATGTATGTATGTATGTATGTATGTATGTATGTATGTATGTATGTATGTATGTATGTATGTATGTATGTATGTATGTATGTATGTATGTATGTATGTATGTATGTATGTATGTATGTATGTATGTATGTATGTATGTATGCATGCATGTATGTATGTATGCATGCATGTATGTATCTATCTATATATATATATATATATATATATATATATATATATATATATATATATATATGCGGATAGATAAAAGTAACACCATTTTTTATTCCTTCGATTACATTTGTGTTGTACTATTTCACTCGTGTTGGCACAAAGAGGACACGATCAGAAATTTGCCAATTATATGTTATAAAGGCACCTGCTGACATTGCTATTAACAAAATAACATTGTTTCCTCGCAGCTTAGCTGTCATTTAACGCATTTCCAAGGAAATATATAGTATTCTGATAGGCGACAAATGTAATATTAGAGTGGATCTAGGGACTTTCAGTGATTCGTCTGATAAGAGTTAAGCCCCTTGGGATTAACCTCTGCGCTAACTTTTCGGCTTTGACCAAATTTCAGAGGTGGACAGTAACGTTCACATTGTTGTTGTCATATCTACAAAACTATTAGTTTCGAGAAAATTGGGACTTGCAAAAGAAAGTTACTTTAATTGACATCAAGAAGTAAAATTTTAGATGAAAATGAATTCCTTAATATATTGGCTTTAAACATATAATGGATTTATACTGAAACATACCACAACACCAAGATCAATGTCCCTATACGCGACGTTAAAATATGAATGACATACAAATAAAGTTAAAAATTTTAATTTTTTTTTATTTTATTGCATTTTGCTATAAAAAGAAATAACTTTACTGTGACTTTTGAGACATAGTAGCAGATTGTTTTTCCGCAGGAATAAATAAATAAATAAATAAATAAATAAATAGATAAATAAATAAATAAATCAATAAATCAATAAATATATAAATAAATAAATAAAATAGAAAAAGTCACAAAAAGAACTTTTGTATTATCTACTACGAATTCAACTATATAGATCAATAATTTAACTTATTAGAACAGCTCACATTAGTTTTACAGAAACATATTGTTTGTACCGAACCAGTAGTTTTAGTGCCCGTCACTTCTTGCTCTATTTGCTATTTCACTTTATACAATTAGGGCCTCATCAATATACCCTTAGGTCCCCATCAACGTACCATTAGGTCCTCGTCAATTTGCCATTAGCTCCCCATCAATGTTCCATTAGGTCCTCATCAATTTGCCATTAGGTCCCCATGAATGTACAGAAAAAATGTATCTAATTCTTTCAGAACTTAAAAGCATGAGAAATTAATTTATTACATGTAAAGCTCTAATTTCATCCGGCAAAGAGTGGAGGAGGAAGCATGAATTCACAAAAATTTAAATAATATAACTTTATTTCTTTTCTTTGATTCATCTAAAATATTTTTTTATTTATTTATGTTTTTATTTATTTGTTTATTTATTTATGGATTGGTTCTTTCCTTGTTTACTTATAAACTTATACATTTGGCCACTGGCATCTTTTTATTATCGTCCTCAACATATCTTACTGCAGAAAAAAAATGTAATTTAAATAAAAATGACGCATTACAATTGAAACTAAAGTGATACAATGTGTGTTAATTTGTGTGTTTTTTTTTAAACTGGTAATATATGGGCAAGGTACCCAATTTCTACTACTTCCTCATCTCTCCCAGATAAACCTCATCCATCTTTCTTACATCAGTCAATACATCAATGTTAAATAGTTTCAAGAAAATCTTTACAAAAAAAATGTTCCGCCATTTTTAAAGAAGTTATCAAGATGAATCATTTACGATATATATATATATATATATATATATATATATATATATATATATATATATATATATATATATATATATATATATATATATATATATATATCACTAGGTAATCAACCCAAAAGCATATTATATTTTAAAATTTTGAATTTAAAATGTGTTTCAAAAGCTAATTTTCTTTATTGATGATTTGTCAGAAGACCTAGCTTTGCAATTATTGCTTATTTTGTAGACTCATTCCATACCTACACTCTATAACCAACAAAAATATTTGTACATTCTTGAATTTTTAACCGTCGCATTTGATAATATACACTATTTGCTGTAAAACGTGTGACTTGTCGAAACTATTATCCTATCAATTACCATATATCCTGGTTTATAAGACGGCTCCAACTTTAAACAACATAAACCTTTCCGTCTCATTAAGCGCCGGAAGATAGGGTTCGCTATTGTTTGTTCTACTGATTACTTCTATAAAAATGCATGCATCAATATTTGACTGCACGTTATACGCCACTATATCTTGAACTATGAAGTGTATACTTGGATTGAACTTAGAAATCAATAAAATGCGACAAGACTACCAGTGTTTTTTTAAAAGTTATTTTCCTTCTTGATATCTTTTCTCTTCTTATTGTTCTGAATTAAAAAGGTTCAATGTTTAGAATTTCCGGTCACTGATTTTGTGTTAACATATCAGATAAAAATCACATTTCAAATTATTACTTAACTTGTGTGTATATATATATATATATATATATATATATATATATATATATATATATATATATATATATATATATATATATATATATATATATATATATATATATATATATATATATATATATATATATATATATATATATATATATGCAAAAATAGGTTTTTGTCCAATGCCCGGTTTTTTTTCCTGAAAGTCTTTAGAGTTATAATAATTGAATCAGGTTTGAGCAGAAGTAATTTATTGATGGCTGTCTCGAGTAATAAATGAGTTTTGCCTACAGATAATAATGGTTATATCAATCTGAACACTGCAAATGATTTAAAACAAGAACACAAAAATACATTCACATGAGGTTTAGATGTAATTACGAATAGATAGTTAAGAAAGATTGAATTAAATAAGGAGTTTGGGAATAGATTCAATAATTGGTTTTAAAATAACATATCAAATAACTCTAAATATAAATCAGCCTTTTATCCTTTAAGATTCACAAACACATAAAAGAAAGAAGTAAACATTATTTTTTGCAAATGCCTTTGTATGCCACGCAAATTACGTATCCAAATTTGTTTATAGGCTCAGTTCGAGTAGTTGGGTTTGCTACCGAGCAATCTCACAATTTACGAAGACTCTCTATTGCAATTCGGGTAACATAAATTTTCCAAGGTAATCCCATGTCATTGGAACGCATTAATACGCGGGGAGAAGTAATGTCAAAATCGGCGCAGCCTCGGCATTTATCAAAAATCGTTTGACACCTTGATCGATAAATCTAAAACTGTTACAAATATATGGGTGATTTAGGCTGGTTATGTTTGTTTGTGGAAACTGGTGAAAATCATTAGACATTAGCGCCCGATCCTCTTAATTCCATTTGAGCGTTTCGAAATACCATTACTCGGGAACCCGACGGACCTAACGCAATTCATCATAATTCTACCCTTCTCTCTCGATCACTCAACAATCAAATTCCTCTAGCCCCGACTAATTTGCCAAATCCCGTTGAAATCCCTCTCCAGTATAAAATGTTTTATAATATATCGTCACAAATTGAATCAAGGCACTTTGAATAACGTTCGTTTGGAATTAGGGTGAACATTGATAATCGCCAATAGAGTTGTACTTCTGTGATACGTCATTACTAGTGATCTAGTCACGAGTCCAAAATCTTTCAATTTAATTAAAAGCCTAATTTATCGCGACGAATCAGTGGCATAGCTTTGGGATAAATGGTTATGAGTGATAACATACTTTCAGAGAGTCGATGTTTAAATTCTTTGAGAAACAATAAAACCAAAGCAAAGTTGCATTCAGTTACTTCATAGTCTATAAAGGACATATAGATAAAACTTTAGTTTTCAATTATAAAAGTAGTTGAAAATTTGTATAATGTTGATTTGCTGTTTCTCTTATAAATTCGTATGGATTTGAATTCTGTTTGGATTTTTAATTAGACAGCAAAACTTGGAAAGAGACAAAGCCTGACTTACACTGCATTAGGTCATGTCCATGCTACCAGACTAAACGCTAAGTCATACAGATTGATTGCGGAACATCCGGTTTATAAAGAAATGATTCGTTCGATCGATTTCAAATAGACTATATTCATATTTTTTTAAGTAAATGTTCATTTCTCTCGGTATAAAACTGTTTCCATTATGAGCTGTGGCAATTCGGATTGTTGTGTGTGTGTGTCTGTGTGTATATGAATGTATGTGTGTGTGTGTGTGTGAATTTAATATGTTCGTTACTGTCGTTTAGGTGTTCAGCCAGAACGAGAATTAGACCTGTCTTTACTTGATCACATGTTTACTGTCATTTTACACGCTTTCTATTGCATTTTTAAAAATCAGTATTTAAAATTCGCACGGAATTATTGAACAGCTGCAGTAAAAAAAAACAAGAACGCACATTTATAAAAAAAAAATAAGGATATGGAAAATGTGCACAAATTGAAAAAGAATCCATAGCCAACACTACAAGCGAGACAAAAAGTCAATGGTATGTTTTCTTGGGCTTTCTGTAGAACACTATCGTTAAAAGGAAACACGTTGCTGCGAAAAACATGGGTTGGTGTTTCTTCTACGTAATGCTTCTTGATTTCCTTTCCAAAATCGATAAAGTTCTAGATTTAGAATCTGCCATCTTGTTTGCATTTTTGCATCACTTCTGAAAAAGTCTTTAGCTCAAAGTTTCCAGTTGATTTCAGATTTATCAGAATGTGTTTTGGAAGGACGTAAATCGAGCCCCTCTCATTTACATATACCTCTCATTTACTGTGCGACTGCCATGATTTAGTTTTGTAAATAATTAGTTTCTTTGAAATATATGCATTTAAAAGTTAAAGCTAGTTGACTTACATAGACTAAATAGGTGGATAATTCATTTAATGTGTTTGAAAACGTGTGTTAAGAAACAAAGTAGGAATGGACTATAAACATGCTCCTTTTTCTTTGCTTTCTATTTGAGAATGAATGGAATTTAAATATTTTCGATTTTTCCGAAAATTTCTTCAGGTCTAAATAGTTAGTAATCTCGCTGACTTGAGGTCCTTGTTCACTAATTTTGCAACTGTCTAGAATAGTCTAGATATACTACAAAATGACTCCAATAACATTTGTCGAGAAAAAATAAGTATCTCAAAGAAATCATTCTGTACCACGATTGTTCGTATGAAAATTCGAATGTAAAAAATACCTAACGGAATAACGGCATTTGACGGCATTACAGCATCAAAAGAAAGCCCAACCATATAAATATGGCAAAGTGTTGCAATGAAAAATGCACTATTTGCATTTTACCATCTATTTGCGTATTGAATGTGAATGAAGTTAAACAATTTCTCTGAAAATTAAAATTATATTAAACTTGTTGACATTTTGTTATAAAAAAATAAAAAAGCCATTTAAAACAACAAAAACAAAACATACTTTGCGTAGCAGTAGCATTTTTTTTTTAAAAAAAATACATTCTTTATTTATCCTTGGTCGTAGCCAGTATTGATTTTCAAAATAAATAAGTAAATAAATAAATAAATAAAAATAAATAAATAAAACATGCCAGAAATAATCAGAAGTGCAGTATCCTTACGCTTAATCTTAGCAATCAGTGGAATTAATATCATATTTTATTTGCATTTTTCTTGCATCTAGTTTGCATAACGGATGTCATTAATAATAATAATAATAATAATAATAATAATAATAATAATAATAATAATAATAATAATAATAATAATAATAATAATAATAATAATAATAATATTGATAATAATAATAATAATAATAATAATAATAATAATAATAATAATAATAATAATAATAATAATAATAATAATAATAATAATAATAATTCTTCTTCTTCTTCTTCTTCTTCTTCTTCTTCTTCTTCTTCTTCTTCTTCTTCTTCTTCTTCTTCTTCTTCTTCTTCTTCTTCTTCTTCTTCTTCTTCTTCTTCTTCTTCTTCTTCTTCTTCTTCTTATTATTATTATTATTATTATTATTATTATTATTATTATTATTATTATTACTATATACCAAACGTTTACCATAATGTACACAGTTTGGTTTGTTGGTTTGTCAAAACGATTTTAAACTCAACATTTCCACTATCTATCTATCATTACGCTCAATGTTTATATGACAGCTACTGTAATGTTCCTTGGCTCTGTGTTTAGCGTCCCGGATTTATTATCAAAATGGCGTGGTATCGAATCTTATCAATGAACCAGCCTAGGTCGCCACCAAGGCACTTTATTACAACTGCATCGGTACTAAATAGCCTATTTGTGTTGCTGTGCCATACAGCACCAAGTCAAACTAAACCCATTCATACTTCGGTAGCTCGGGACTGATTCAATAGATTTTCCTTTAAATATGACAGGATTTAGTTTTGTAACACATTACTATTTCTACATATTGCACATTTTAGTAAAACATCTTATGATTTAGCGAGTTAACAAAAGCTGATACTAAACATTCATCGTAAGCAAAGAAGTGGACATATATACATAACTGGAATTGGTAGTTCAAGCCTCAGTTCAAAAATTTTCACGGAAGTCTATTAAATCAAGCCGTGTACAATGTTAAAATTTGCAGCTTTATTGGAGGTGGTAGGGGAATACATGAGAAAGCTATTTTCCTTGAACCTTAAGCTACAATAAAGAAATTAAGTTCTGTCGAAATGGTATTCCCAGAAGTGGTAATTATCGGATAGCAGGTCGAAAGGTGTCAAAATTTTGTCTTTCAATATTCTGTTTATTCCTGATTGTTGAGTAACTGAACCATCATAAATGCATTCAGATAAAAATCGTGAATTGTTTGGAACTGTTACAGTAAAAACAGAGCACAGAAATGGGTCACGGAAAGTGAATGACCTGTCTAATCATTCCATTGCAGGGGTAGGTAAAAATGTTTCCAATACGTGGCGCTTCCAGTGTGACTCAGGGTGACATTCAAACCGGTTGTTACTGGATCACCCCCTTTTTTTTGCCTGTTTTTGAAAGTCAATGTACAATTATAGTGATTTTTACACGTATTTATCGCGGCATTAATGTAATTATTTCCAAAGAATATTTATCATCAAGGAGCGAAAAAATTGAATAATCACTACATAAAGGTTTATATAATACAATTATGCAAAAAGGACACATATAGCTGCAATGGTTGGTATCAAACCAATCAAATAGTTTTGAGAAATATCAAATTTTATTTTCTTTTCCTTTGTCAATTTCGTCTACTTCGTAGGTTACTTATCATGCAGCCAAGTAGAGTGTAAGTGTGAATGTAAATTAACCCAAGCACAGCAAATATATTATGCAAAAATAAAGAAAAAATAACAAAGGATGATTTATCCGTTTTTGAAAACGTCTAAAGTGCACACTTTATTTCCAGCTAAATATTTATTAAAGACGCATCTAAGGCTCAAGGCCATATAATCATCAATGAAAATGTTAAGTTTGGTGAAAATATTAACATAATAATTATCAATAATAATCATGGTCTCCCTTAGTAAATTTGTTTTTGTGTCATTTAAATATTTACCAGTAACCTGAGGCCCTCTTTCTAAACAACGAGGAGATAATGTGAATTAACGTGTAATATTGTGCAAGCTTTATGCTACTGTCACACCAAAAAAGCAACAAATTTCGTAAAATGCGAGCTTCTATCAAGAAAGGAAATCTCTGTATTAAGAAAATGTGTCAGAATAAGGCCAAGTGATAAACCGTAGTATGACAGCCTCATTTAAAAATCTACCAGATCAAATGACCAATTGAAAAAAGAATCACTCATGTTACTGTTAAGAGTACAGGTATCTTTCATTGGGAAGAAAGGCAAAGAAATATGTAAGGAAGATAAGAATATATGAAAAGCAATAAAAACTTGTTCATATTTGGATCTATCTCAAGTGGTTATTGGAAACTAATAAAGAACTTGGTCAAAACCATCCTCTCCTCCACTATTCCTTTTTTACTTCTTAAACACGATAATGGACTTGAAAATGAATAAGGTTAAGTTGTTTCAATGATTTATTTGCCTTGATATCCACTGTAGACGATACCAAATACTTGGTTTCCAGAATTCGAGAATGGAACAAACACAAAATATTAAATTCATTACTATCATAGAACAAGATATTTTGGACGTAATACAAAATATTCAGACTCTTAAAGCAAGTAGGTACGACAGAACTAATCACACGCTCTAGGACAAAATTTATGTTATTAGTAAGCAATTATGTTGACTATTTCATAAAGCACTGAATGAACACTGTATACAAAAAAAAATCTGGAAGACCTTCTTTGCAAGTACCAGTCAGGTTTCCTACCCGGTCAGTCTGTTAACAGGTAACTAATTGATATAATTCATCAAATGTTTGCAACTCTATGCAGTAATAAAATTACGTCTATAGTCGTCTATTGGATTTGGTATCATTTAGCAGACACAAATTTCGGATTGGTTTGAAGTCTACCTAAGAGAAAACAGAGTGTATGGCTGAACTCATGTTAATAGGAAATTTAGCGGTGTTCCACAAGGGTCAGCTTTAGGATCGTTACTCTTTCTGTTACACTTAAGCAATATTGATGATTGTATGCTCCGTCTTGCGATCAATACTATTTTTTATTTACAAGAAAGGATCACACAAGGAACAAAAAATCAAAATAGCCCGGTCGTCTTTAAAAACACACATACTGCCCTTTCCAATTAAATGACCGCGTTTAGAGGATGCAATTTTTTTAAATCGGGACGGTTCTTCTTAAGAAGATTCAGAACCGAAAACCTTCACATAGAGCCAGCACAAAGAATTATTTGAATTACCACAAGTACCAGGATTAAAAACCTTTATTGGTTGGTCAAAACTGTGAGAAAGACGAAAATTTAGTAAATAATGAACCTTGTATAAAATTATTTATAGTCAATACCCTTTTTATCTTTATGATCGATTATTATCTCTCACTACCGATATAGAAAGTTATGATATAGCAAATGGATTTCATTTGGAAATTCGACATTTTAGATAGGCGATATCAAAGATTTTATTTATTATTTAAACCTTATCTTTGTTGAAAGCCCATCCTAAAAATGTACGACTTGCACCATCTATTTCAGAATATAGACCACTTATATCTCGTCAAACGTGCGAACCACTCTCATACTATAAATAAGGTGTGGATAAATATTTAATCGTGCATGCATAATTAGAAAAATTAGAAATAAATGAAGAGCTGTATAGAATGACTTATTTGCTAATCATGCAATTCAGTCAACAGGATGTAATTATGCGATTGCATATGAAATTGCGTCTCATGATTTTTGGGACCTAATTGTATGGAGACCAACACAGGATTTTATTTCTAAACCTCACTCATCTACTTTTGCCTGCAACGATCAACATCCTAACTTCAAGGTTTATCTCAACTATCTTATGACCTAAATGTTTAGAGCTGATGGTGCTATTAGAAAAATTATGCAATGCTCCTGTGTTTCTTCATATCCTTGTAAATCAGTAATTTTTATTATTTGTATCACGCATATTTATGTTGTATACTTCTGATAGTAGCCTCTTCTTACATCCACTGCTTTTTCCAAGTGATTGTATGTAGGATATGGGATCCACCTATGCTGAAGAACTTATTTTCCAATTCCAATCGTTTCATTATCATAGCAATAAAAATGTTTAAACGAAATGTAGTTTGCGTTCTTTTACTTTCTTTAAAAATTGCTATTCACTGAATTGCTTCATTTATCTATTAGATGTTTATCGATATAATAGCAGTTGAAAATGTAGTTTGTACATTGATAAATTATTGCTAATGATACGAATATATACACATTATTTGCGTTTAAATTCTTTGCCAATAATGAAAAAAGTATGAACCAATATAAACCTGACGCATAAAAAGCACAGAGAATGATGGTACTTCAGCTGTGAGATCTTATTCACCATTTAGTTTAAATTCCATATCTAGTGTTTATTCCTGTAGTTACATATACACTGCGAACTGTGAGTACAGGGAACATCTGACTCAGGAGTGGAACAGTCGACAGAGTTTCTGGCTTGATCGTTAGATGCACACGATGAACGAGAACGCCGTTTTCGTCTGAGGTTATTGTTTGATGGAGACGGAGAGAACACCGATGGAAGAGGCTCTAGGAGGACTTTTGACTGAGAAATTGAGATTTTTCTACCATTAGCGCCTTGACCATCGATTCGTGGCAATTTAGCAGGATCATATTTGTTCAATTTGCTTATGCGTTTTTGCCCTGCATGGCCGATCGTTTCAATATTTCCTTTGATGTTTGGAAAACAGGTCCTTTCCTTTAGAATGAGGTTTTTAACAGTGTTGCAGGAATTCTTGATTGATTCTCCCTTACCATCATCAAACATCCTATTGTCTCCTGTTTCGGAGGAGAATATATCTTTCAAAGTCCCATGTTCGCATTCGAAATTCTGTTCTATCACTCGGATTTCATTGAACTTCCGAAAGTACTTCCGATCAACACCTCTCTCCAATCCACTCTGTATCAACATACATCTCTCAACCTCCAGTTTTTGCTTATCTCTCGTCAGCTGATCCGCACTTGGTAAAGCCGCTGTGCACATGCTGTCACTGGTAGCGTCTAGTGGCCTATTTTTCCTCTTTGGTTTGCTTTTTTGTTTCTGGCACCCATGTTTCTTTTCTGAATTTTCTCCGCTACAGCACGTGACAGGCTCCTTTGAACCATCGATAGACATTTCGTTTCTATAATTGAAAGCAATATTTTTTTTTCTGGTATAATGTCCATAAGAAAGAAATTGAAATAGAATTATGAAAAAGATGGGTAAATACTGTTTCTAAGGGTCCAATAAAGTTTTCAAATACTGGAAAACTTTATAGCGATAACTTCAAAACAACATATTTGGACTATTTCTCAAGACTTAATTGATGTTTTTACGTTGAAGTAAGATTCCTCACCTTCTAAATATATTAATTACGAAATTGATTACTATAGGCACGTTCTTGGCTTGTCAAGGCAAATCCCTAAACCTTTTTATTGCATACCACCCTACTTACCTCGCTCCTTCCTATAATGAACCGTGGTCAAGGAGTTGAAATCCCAATCCACTACTTCTGGAATGCGTCTTCCTGTTCTATAGGTTTTGGTAAATCAATTGTATTACAATGTCAATGTAATTAACATTTTGTAATTCTTTTTAACTTTGAACGCCTTCCAGTGATCTCAGGGGAGAAACCCTAAAATCATATAGTTTTCATGGATCGTTCTCACGTCATCGATGTATGTACCAATCCTGGTGAATTTTAACACAGAGCTTTAGAAGAGAATAAAGATACCGGCGGGCGAACGAATACATTTACAATATACCCAACGTTTTGTTAAGGCGTTTGCATAAACAGTTTATCATACTCTTTCTACGGTAATTGATAGAAAATATGGGCTTGCAAATTATATCATCATATTTATTTAAAAATACTAAGCATACGTTGTAAACAACTGATAGGGATTTGCCGCTAAATATATGAAGCATAGAGTCTAAAATTTCATGTTATTTTAATTCTGTGATGTGCGCTGAAATCCGCGATTTTAGTCAGTCTAGTGTTATAGGTGGCAACCATGCCTTGTTTTATGTAAATGGCAAAGTGATCCAAAGTATAATTATATGCATTTTGTAATAATCAACAGGATAGAAAGGTACAGGTCATAAGGCAAGTAAAATGAGAGAGAGAGAGAGAGAGAGAGAGAGAGAGAGAGAGAGAGAGAGAGAGAGAGAGAGAGAGAGAGAGAGAGAGAGAGAGAGAGAGAGAGAGAGAGAGAGAGAGAGAGAGAGAGAGAGAGAGAGAGAACTATATTTGATTTATACTTAGATATTTTCGAATCCTGACTGATATATAAATTAAACCATCCAATTTGTTCTGTAACCATGTAATGTAATACAACGCTCTTGGTGAAATTTTAAAATATATTCAGCAAAAATATTACAAATAGTTTGTACTATGTTACTACTACTACTACTACTACTACTACTACTACTACTACTACTACTACTACTACTACTACTACTACTACTACTAGCTGGCCGCTGTGTATGATTTATAATATGCCGACGGATGAAGTTAAACCGACAAGTGTAACAACAATTACTACTACATCTATACTATAACTAATAATAGCAACAACACTACATACAAATTTATACAAATCTCATGTGTTTTAATCAAATAATCATAAAATTGATAAATGAATACATAGTTTAAATAAAAGTGGCTTTAAATCGTGTTTGCCTTTTCAATGAGTGTAAATTAAAACTTACTTTTCGTTCAGAGTATGATGTTGTGCATTCAGCAGAAACACGTTTTTCTTTCACCTACTTCATCATCGCTTTGACAGACACCTTTATATAAATGACGTCATGCTTTTATTCCCGACGTCACGTGATACACATATTGTACGTCGTAATGTCTAATGTACATTGGTATGTGTTGTTACTCCTCTTGTTTGTGGAGGGTTTTGTAACAATATACATACGGTAATCCTATATAGCATGTTATAATACCGAGATGTTTACCTAGACAAATGCATACTAGGAAAATGAAATGAATAAACAACTCATTAAATAAATAAATAAATAAAACCGACGTGTTTTTAACAGCAAATAAGTAATTGGATTTATTTAGGGACAATGCAGCGGGAACGTAGGGTATAGTGGTATATTATGGTATTTAGTGAGACAAAAACTACTACTAAGTTGCTAAAAAAAACTGATTGAAATTTTACTTGTGCGAAATTTCGAAAGTAATTATATTGATTCTGAGGCGTTTTGAACTTTTTGGAATTTTTTGTGTCTTTTGATAAATATTTTTTTCTTCATTATGCCTAATGTTTAAGGTAGCGCAGTACAGTTTTGTAATATGCATTGTATACCTGGCATATCTTAGATATTGTTTAAGGAAATTTTAATTCTCTTTATTTTGGTGTATGATACATGCTATGTAATATGGGTTATATACAGTCTTACTTCAGTTGTGCACCTCTCAAAATACTGCAAGCTACACTTGGTCATTTTCACTTCCTGGACTTCAGAGGTAAATTATAAAAAAAAACAAAAAACAAACAGCCGATAACTTGCTTTATATTCCAAAAGGTGATATTATCTGGTCCTGCAAAATTCATTTTCCCTATTTGAATAACTGCCAAAATAGTGTTTTTTTTAGATTAATTCCAGCTGATGTTTGAGTAGTCGTTTTAATTAACTGTGTGCTTAGTTCATGTACTATACCCACAAGTATGATATAGAAAGAAATTTCAACCACAGTATAAAATAGCATTCTCTCCACTGTGCATGTTGCAAATGTAAACAACTTTCTTTACGTCCACCACCCTCTCAGAAGTTCGTAATATCTGTTGTGCGCCCAAGTATTTCGATTGGTTGATTCCCTATTTCCAGTGGGATTAATACTTAAATCATTGTCCGTCGGTACTTTAATTTTAAACGATCAACCTTTTATGAAGTATAGGAAAATAAAAATGTAGGGTAGGTGTCTATTGGGTAATTAAGGGAAGTGTGTGTGTGTGTGTGTGAATGTATGCAGAGGCGTATTTAGGGTGGGGCAGGGGGTACATATGTCCCCGGGCGCCAAGGTACAGGGCGCCAAAATGAGGCTTACAACGTTACATTATAATAAGCAAAATAGAAAAATGTGATTAAACGGGGAGGGGGCTGGGGCGCCAATTTTATAGTGTTCGTCCCCGGGAGCAAAATATCATAGCTACGCCTCTGAATGCATGTGCGTGTGAGTGTAAGTGTATGTAAGTGTGTGTGTATGTGTGTGTGTGTGTGTGTGTGTGTGTGTGTGTGTGTGTGTGTGTGTGTAAAAGTAACTATAAGAAGAAACACATTGAAAGGGCCAAGCTTTAAATGACGTGCAAAGGTATTGGCTGAGAAGAAAATACAAAAGGAGCATTCCGATGAAAAAGATAGTGATGATCTGAAAAATGTCAAATTTCACAACTTTCATTGCGTTTAAAATATTTAGAATTTGCATAGCGATCTTTCCTGTATATAATTTATTTAATGATTCTATTGTGGCACTGGTTACATCAAACTATTTGAGATTTTCACCCTGCAAATTAAAAATGATCTGAAGCAGCCTGAAAACCCTACGTTTACAAAACAAGTTTTTCATTTTATAATTTAAATATTTTATAGATATATGTATCTCTTTTGAAAAATGTAGATACCTGATAGGTTTGGCATGGAGTCAATGGAATCAATAAGCAATTAAACTGTCTTTGAAATAAATTTTCATAACTTGACAAATTTTTAGAGTCGGATAAAGATATGTATTTTTAGTAACTTAATAATTTACATTCAGATATGAATTTTATAAAAAGTAGAGAGTGAAATATGTAGTCTTTGTCAGGATATTCTCGACAAAATATCTGGAACCAATATTTCTACTGATATTGATAATGAACCATGTAACTATGTCAACATTATATCTTGTCATGCAAAATATGTAGAGATGAACATTTCGTTTCAGCTTGAATCAAGATTGATAACAATTGTAAAATATAAACATACAAAAACAAAGACTGGTAGAGTCGTGGGAATATTTTCACCTGGATTTGGACATTTGCTTTCTATTTATAGTTTATAAAAATCGAGCGTGCCTTAGATAAATATATTCCATCGGTCCGCCTCACAGAAAAAGTACTGCGAACGCCCATGGAGAACAAAACGAAATGGACGAATCAAGGGAGATAGACGTACCCATCATGAATTGGAATTACTTTAATTACAACTTATAACCCATTAATTCCTTTAATTATAACTAATAACCCATTAATTCCTTAAATTATCAGTTACAACTCATTAATTTCTTTATTTATAACTAATAACCCATTAATTCCTTAAATGATAAGTTATAACCCATTATTCCTTATTTATAAGTTATGACCCATTAATTCCCTTATTTATAACTTATAACCCATTAATTCCTTAAATTATAAGTTATAACCCATTAATTCCTTTATTTATAAATTATAGTCCATTAACTTAAAACCAATGAATTATTTCAATTATGACTTATAACACATCAATTCATTTAATTATAGCTTAATACCCATTAACATCTTCCCGATGATAAGAATATACAAATATCTGTATTGAAGTAGTGATTAAAGATCAAATGCTCTTGGTAAATATTAAAATGATTAATAATAGAGGCAATTCCAAAATTTAAAATAAATTTTTACCAGGTTAAAATACAACTTCGTTGAGGAAACCAAAGCATATGCCAAACAAATTCTAATACAATAGAACAAAACTTGGTTACCCTAATCTAATGGCTACCTGGTTGTTTCATTGACAAAGACACTTAAGTCCGTTTTCTTCGGCATGATATTGTGAATAATATTAAAAAATAATGGGTTTTTTTATTCGTTAGTACCAGGACATATAGGAAAATAATTTTGAATAATTATCAAAAGACACATC
This sequence comes from Potamilus streckersoni, assembly GCA_016746295.1. Classification (NCBI taxonomy): domain Eukaryota; kingdom Metazoa; phylum Mollusca; class Bivalvia; order Unionida; family Unionidae; genus Potamilus; species Potamilus streckersoni. The sequence continues at coordinate 409,007 of JAEAOA010001901.1, read as the reverse complement.
ATAGTTGTTAAAACAAACATAAGAACAACTGAAAACGAAACAAAAAAAGCAAAAAGAAGAAAATAAAATATTTTAACCAATCTAAATGCTGCCATTGCATATTTCAGGTAAATGTTGCAACTCTGGAGTAACACTAATTGCTGGAAATGTTAAATGACTGAGTGTTCTGATACCTGAGTAGACTTTATTTCTCTCACAACCGAAGAGTAACATTTTACAAAGACACGTATTGTACTTCCGCTAATGCGGAATCATTCTTTTCTAGTCGGTTGCATTTAAATTCACTTGCTACTCCTATCTGGAGCAAATTTTTAACTGTAGCAGCAGTACACGTGTGAGGTAACATTTATTACATTAGCCTGTGATGCCGTATATCTGACTAAGGGCAGTTATTGTCAAAGTTTACAAATATAGATAATTTTATGTGAACAAGAATAGTTTCCGCTGGTAGATGTGAAGAAATTATAAATTCCAGGAGAAAATTATATATCATTTCGCATAAAATGCCATACGCTAACTGTTTTTCATATTTAATAGTTATATACAAATAAAATGTATCAGTCTCATATGTTATTTGCTGATGACAACTCTTTGCATTACAAATGAATCTCAGTACTACACATACAAGACAGGATAAATAAAGGTCCTCGTCAACTGCAACACTGGATACCAAGTTGCATTGTAAGACATTTATTACGTTCCTTAATAATGTCTTACGTTCTAATTTGACGATGAACGAAATCAACTGATCAGCTTAGTTGATTGTCACAAAGGTATCGAAACAACTTTAGAATTTAATTGTAAATGGATAATACAAATAATCTTATTACCATATCAAAGTAAACTGTTATGATTTGAAAGTTTAACTGAACGTTATGAAGATCGGCTTTAAACAACAGGTTTTGACATTTAGTGCTTGAATCTGCTTGCAAAGTGTGGAATAATTTTTGTGATCGTGAGTCATGCAAATTTTAAAAGAGTTCAACTCCTAGGGGTCAGATTTGATACCCTTTCTAATCTAGGTTGGGAAATATGATTTTTCCTTTGAAACAAATGAAAAAATAATTTAAAAAATCGAGAATACATTTGTATAAAGTATCTGTATTATATATAGACAATATGACTCCACCAAATGTGTACATAAGTATTGAATTACTCTCTTTATGACTAAAACCAAATAAAACCTTTCAGGTTCGAATTTTTTTCTCTACTCTCCCACTTTATAATTAAATATTAGCATTTCCTTTCTTTGGAATGTTGCAAATTCCCGTCATTAAACTTCATCCCATTATTTTAGTCGAGGTCATAAAAATATAATACTATTTTAAACAAACTGAGATACGATCAAAAAAGATTACCTCCTGATTTAAATCGAATGAGCCTAAAAAATGCCTTCGAATGAACCTAACAAATGCCTTCTCTCGTTCATGTATGTTTCAGTGTGAGATTAAACTTTCTCTGTCCTGTATGTCAACAAGAGATTATTGTCTATATCCATGAGATCTTTTGTTCCTGTCACTACCTTTGCTCTTCTATCTACAAGGCCATCAAATTGTGGAAATGGAACAAAACACAGGCACCATCAGGGAAGGCAAAATTATGTTCTAGTTGAGAAGTGACTTATGTACGAAAAGCATAACGTCTTTAATATAACGTTTGCTTTAGCAACCTTATGGTATAGTGCTAGTTTGCGTTTTAAAACAAAGGCAAACAAGTTTCAAACAGCTGAAAGGGAACTTATAACTGATGATGACATGCTATACAAAATGGTAAGGTGTTTGATGCTAAAACATGAACATACGATTTTCTTTGCTGTATCTTCCCATGTTTATATTCAAACATTTCAAAATCAGGATCATGATATACATGCTTAGCATACTTCTCGAGGATGAGGATCATGACATACATGCTTGGCATACTTCTCGAGGATGAGGATCATGATATACATGCTTGGCATACTTCTCGAGGATGCGGATCATGATATACATGCTTGGCATACTTCTCGAGGATGAGGATTATGATATACATGCTTAGCAAACTTCTAGAGGATGAGATGTCATACGTAAAACATGTTTTAAATAATGTTGCAAAAACAATAGTTACCTGTATATAATATTTTAAATTTTTCTATCCTGAAAAAAAATAATTTCACTATTACCATATTTTCAGGCAAAAACCAAGACTGTTGATTGTGATAGAAATTATCGAAGATAAAACTAAAACGGCGACAGACAAAGGTAACTCTCATTCTCTTGTGCACAAACATTTCAAAAAAGTGTATCCATGTTATAGATCAATTCTCGAATTTATGATTGGGCCTGTTTCAAAACGGCTTGTTACCATTTCAAATGGGTCTGAGCCAATTTGCTTCCCATATATGCTCCTGAACGAGAAGTAAAACATTTTGCAATCCCTGACTAATTGTAAGCGGCACAGTGCCGTATTAAAGCCTTGCCTGGTTCACATGATCTTTTTTATTTCTCAGTCGAAAGTGAATTATATTTAGGTTTTTAAAAATGTTGTTGCTGTTGTTGGGCTTAACGCCATTTTTCAGCACTTGATAGGCTATTCATGGCGGCCAGTATTAATAGTGGAGGAAGAAGCCGGGAAATCACCGGTAAGAACAACCGACCCACGAGAAGCTACTGGCAAGCGTTCTCACATATCCACATTAGCCGAATCCTAGACTCGAACCCACGCAGACAGAGGTGAGATGGCAGCGATCCGTAACGGACAGCGCTTTAGACCACTCGGCCACTCAGACCCATTTGAAATGGTAACAAGCCGTTTTGAAACAGGCCCAATCATAAATGTAAAGATGTTGACATCAAGAGAGATAAAGATAGCTAGATAAATAGCGCTAGTTTTTATATCAGAATATTGACAATCATATCCCTAACTTGACCAAATGTACAACAAATATTATTGTATAGCGTCATTCAATATTGTATGTGGTTACATAAGTAGTTTTTGAGTCACAGCAAATCGTGTCACATTCCATCTGTTATATAAGTAATTTTTACTTATTGTTTTGTTTCACATGTTTATTTCATGCATTTATCGTAATATAATTCGAGTAAGGAACTGCAACGAGGTTAAGAAATCTGTTTAAACCGTAAAAGCTGCTAAGTAAGATATGGGGTAAGATATGGTCCGAAAACGGAGCAGTTCCTTGTATTCACAAGCTCCTCAAATTGAGCGCAGATTCAGACTGAATTTTTGGAATTCGCTGATTAACGAAATTACATATTTGATAATATGAGGTTGAAATTTTTTAGGGGACGTCCATTAACTGTCGAACTTGTAGTGACCCCCTCTAATAAAATTATGTCAATTTTTTTTACACTTCCTACATTATCAATATTTTATCCGGCTGATTGTTATGCTATAATAGAATTATGGAAATTATAAGGTCTACAAATAAATTTTAATATATCTTTTTACTTGCTTAACATATTTCAAATTAACTATAACACTTTGAATTCATGAAAAGTATCGAGACTTTTTATTCCTATATTTTTTTATTTTTTGAATTATTACATTTGTTGTAAACAATAACATTGTTAACGTTAATTTATCTGAACTCCCCCTCCTTTATATCAACAATTGTTAAACTTCTTCAAATCCCCTCTCTTTCATTTTGTTGACATAATCAATGGACGACCGATTAGTACATTAATGTTGCTAAACGTACAGGGTTGACATAATTAGTGGAGGACCCCTTAATACAGCATTAATGTTGCTAAACATATTTGGGTTGATATAATTAATGGACGACCACTTAGTACATTAATGTTGATAAACATATAGTGTTCATTTAAAAATAGTCGTTATATATAGCTGAATTTAAACCAACAAAATCGAAATTTGAGTATACACTTCAACAAAAATGTAGAAGTTAAATTTTTGTAATGAAGACACGATATGTATCTCGACTCCTTCATTGTCCGTTTGTCTTTGCATACAATGTACCGTTTTTAATATACTACCACTCATAGATGGTCGTATAATAATTAATTGCCTGTGACTTAAAGCTCGACTTTACTTTCTTAAAAATTATCGATAGTTAACAGCATTGTTTTTGAAATATCCAGCAAAAGGATTTGCTGCCTCGTAATTTTTGAAGATATTGAGTCATTTATTTTAATTTGGAACTTGATTATATAATAATTTTATAATATATTCCGCAAATGAATTAAAGTTTCTCTCTGAAAAGAACCAAAGAAGTAGTTTGGTTCCTATCTGAATTTATAACTCGCATCTTAAACTAAATGAACTTAAACGCACCTTGCAACACACTTTAACAAAGGGAGGTAATCACGAATTGTTACAATCGTTTCTAGTCGATAAAGAAATATATTAAAAGATTTGTGTTGAATTTCTCGAAACATTACTCAGCGCCAGTGAATATTCTTACGTAGAATCGGTTTGAGGACGATAATTACTGAATGTTTACATAACAGGTGTTCGTATACATTGATTGCTGTAGAAAAGGGAATTAAATCTAGCATATACTCTTCTATCCTCACATACTTAAATTTTCACCACTTTCGAGAACCCAAGCGATTCTTTTCGGTCTTATGAGATGGATGGCAATTATAAAAAAAAATATCAGAACAAAATCCTTCTCACATGTAAATTGCCAATTTACAGGAGCAATATACAACACCTAAGAGGCAGTGATCAACAACACCTAAGAGGCAGTGATCACCCAGATTGTTTTAGTGGTATAGTTTTGTCTGGAAAATTTAATCTGATTTGATAACACAGGGAAAATACAATATTTGTTAATAAAAAACCAACAAACAAACAAGCGAAAAACTCTGTTAATTTTCCGAACTAAACTTTGGGGACACCAATTATATTTTTCTTACACTGCAATGACAAGAGTATTGAGTACTTTAGAAGACGATTCCTGGATACCTGTTTTTAAATTCGCAAAAACATACCTGCGGCCCTGATTTTAAATTAAGTAACCAAACAGAACGAAAACCAAAAAGTTTTATGAAATTCAACAAATAGTTTATTTCTTTAGATTACAAAGTGAAAATGTAAAATGAACGTACATTATTGTGAATTAAATCTTAAAACGTCATGAAAGTTTTTTTTTACCCATTCTGCAAATATCGAGTTATCCGAATATATTCCAGTTGTGTTCCGAATGAATTCCAATTTTAAATATGCCAATAGCCTAGAATATTGTTGATGTGACTACAGTTTGTAATTTCAGTAAAAAAAATTAAGTAAATAAATTCACTCAATTAATAAATGAAGTACAACATAAATCGACCTCAATAAGACTGATTTTAAGATATGAAAGAAAGAATTTGTTTACTTCTTCCATATATATATATATATATATATATATATATATATATATATATATATATATATATATATATATATATATATATATATATGAAAACTATGCACAAGTAGAATTTAACATTTTCTAAATCTTCTTATTATCCTTCAATTTTTACTATAAGAATAACCGGTATAGAATCAAATATCCGGGATATAATCTGCGTTACATATGTACAAAAAGTAAAAATAGATGTCGCTTTGGTTTGCAGACTTTTAGGGAATTATACAATGTTTTCAGTTTCCGCAACTAGTCTATACAAGCTGGTTGTATTTATAGTTTTAGCACATGTGAAGACAGCCATGTAGAGGTTTACAAACACAACGTTTTTGTGTTTATCTGTTTGTCGTATATGTTTTGTATTTGCCTTTGAAAAAGACTCATTAAGAGTCGAAAGCGCTTAGGCTAGTTAGTTACTAGTTTCGTATTGTTCGTCGTCAGTTTATTGCATATATATATATATATATATATATATATATATATATATATATATATATATATATATATATATATATATATATATAGAGAGAGAGAGAGAGAGAGAGAGAGAGAGAGAGAGAGAGAGAGAGAGAGAGAGAATAAAAATCATATGGCGAATAACAACCCTTTTTGCGCACTGGATTCAGTTAGGGATCAGGTGTGTCAGGGATTGATTAAAATAGATGCGATAAACTGACGACGAACAGTGCGAAACTAGTAACTTAATGGCCTGAGCGCTTTCGACTCTTAATGAGTTTTTTCAAATGCGAATACAAAACAAATAAATAAACATAGAAACGTTGTGTTTTTAAAACTCTACATACACACGCACACACACACGCGCACACTCCCACACACATTCATCTTGCCATACAATATGCATACATACACATAAGACACAATGCCAGAAACAGAATGAGGGTAAAAAGGAAGACATTAGTCTGGTATGTGTAACTGCTAACCTCAATTATGGACAAAGGTCAGTACTAATTATACTATACATAACATTACATAATTTAGCTGACAGCGTTATCTCCACTATGCGCAGTTTCACGTAACATATTCTGGCTGAACGTTTACATCTTAGCACTCTAACTGACTCGTAGATCCGATGTGTCGTGCCATTCATCTCAAGCAAGAACTATGCTCTTCGTACCACAAGACTTAAACAACTACACCGCTCTCTATATAGGAGACAAGAGACACACAATTGATTGAAGTTACCAGTGGTCCTTATCTTGTTGCTGAGCTTACGCATATTTGCTCCTTGAAATATCTCCTTCTGAATATAATCAGTAAAGTAAATAAAACATTATGGACTAATGATATGTTTTTTGGAAACTACTAAAACGAAGTTAAAGAGAAAGCATGTATTGCGAGAGAACGTCTGCATTTGACATATGGATTTTCAATATGAGCTCCACTAAATATTACATACACAAGAAGATAAGAAAGCACAGATAAGAGCAGCTTATTTTAGTTCTAATTTTCATGCAAGTGCATTTTTAACTCCTTTTCGAATGACTCTAGCATCAATCCTTCTCAGCCTGCTAGAAAAAAGTCTTCTTGCTCTCTCAAACATTATCGATGGGAAAGTGATGCTTTACTTCATCCGTATCATCGCAATGTAAATCTAGCAATCAGACAAAACACATATTGTTATATCAACAGTCACGTATGAGTTTCTTTGTTGAAAACAATTGAGATTATAATAATTTCATCTTGACACATATAGAAAGAAGAGAAGCTAAAGTCCGACCGGGGTGGACCGACATCTTGCTACATGATCCACAAGACCATGAACATGACTTAAGGAGCTTTCGGATCCTGTATGACGGATATAAAAGGTGAGATACCATGTTTTATAACTAACGGGTTTTGGTCATTAACAGACTCTATAAATGTAATAAACAATGAATGATAAATCGTGCAAACTATTGCGTATGAATTGATATTATTGCTCCATAAAGGCGTGTTACTTTTATCTCAAATATTATCTATGGAATTTTAAGAAATGTGGGTAATTAAATGACGTTAGCATCATATAAAATGGTATAGATGCTATAGACATAAGATTAAGAATACGGTACGGTATAATCGGAATTTAAGTATTAAAGGACCTAAATTGTTCGTATTGTCACTTTTATTATCAACGTTCAAAAAGATACAGCCTTAAACACGAGTTTGATGCTGTTGTTGTAGGGTTTAACGCCATTTTCCAGCTCAAGATAGGCTATACATGGCGGCCAGTATAACTGGTGGAGGAAGAACCCTGGTAAATCCCAGGAAGTAACCTACCAAATCTACTGACAGGCTTTCTTAAGTACCAAGCCTGAGACTCGAACACACGCAGATAGAGGTGAGCTGGCAATGGTGAGAGCTTTAGATCACTCGGCCACTTGAGGCCCCGACACTTTGATGCAACGTTTAGGACAATCGTGTTAAGTTTTAAATGATCAGAACTGAGATATAGGTGTTATTTTTTCTAAGAAACCCTAAGGAAAGATACATTCCCAAAGAGATAATTTCGTGACTTTTTCTTCTGTATGCAGGTACGCGTTCACCATTCACGGTGTTGTGGGTAACGGCGTGTACGTCACCAGCCAGCAGCAAACGGATGCGACTCGTGAAATGGAATACAAATGTATGCTTGAAAAGCCACATCTGAAGTTTAATACTGCCTATATCAGGTGTCTGCGGTCGCTATTCACACATTTCTCTACGAGCGAAATGAAGCCGGGCCTGGAAGGATGCATTTTAACACAGAGCGGACTGGAAAAAGTGACTCCCCAGAAATATTTTCAAAAGCCTGAAAAGTACAAGACCAATAGCACTGTAGAGGTGGTTCAAGGGAATTTTACGAATATGCCTCACATTCCACGCGTACGTCCAGATAAGCAACCCAAAGACAATGTCTTACATATAATTGTCAGAAAACTTGAACCTGGTCAACACGAGAGTTATGTATCAATAAATAAAAATCATAAAAGCAGTCCTGATCAAATGCAGAGGCTTGATGGAAAAGAACAGAAAAAGACAGAAAAATCGCTCGACGATAAAGAAACTATTTCAGCACAAAAGGCTCGAGCCATTTCCCCTAGAGCGCCCCCTCCAACCGCAGTGTGTAAACGAAAGCATCGATCCTGTGCACGACATGAATCGACTGATTTAGCAAGAATTGCGCAAGAATACTCCAAGTCAGTGTCTTACTTCCGGATGACCAAATCACACCAGAATTGCGGTCCTCAGAAGATTTCCAGAGATCTGGATATCTTGGCTTTATACAAGAAAATCAAACAAAGAATATCACTAATCTGATATGACAAAAGTTTCTTCTGTACATCATATTCAAAATATTTATTCGCACGTTTCCATTTTCAACAGCCAATATCGCAACCATATGGATCACTTCGGAATTCCCGTGTTAACTTTAAATCTCAGTCAATTGAGACAACTAGCTAAAGTGTTTGGTCAGCCGATTGGTCAAGAAACAAGTCGAGATAAATTGCTGGCAATTCAGTGACGTCTTAGTCTTCATCATTATTTAAAAAATAATATGCATAAATTTACATGCATTCAAACTTGTTTGTTTTATCGTTCGATTTGAAACAATGGTTTGCCTTTAATGTTGCTTTATGCAATGCTTGACGAAATAGATGACAAAGAAGTAGCATCTATTTATCTCGGTTGGTTTTCTTGTCTATGCGACTTTGGTTTGATCAACCCTTACAGCAACTGAGACTGAGATATTTCCGCTTGTTATTACGGAGAATGGTGAAACTGTATTTCAGTATCAAATTATGAATGTCTATTGACTGTTTAAAACAATCCGATATATTCTGATGTTAATTAATTATCTGAATAACGTTTCCTCTTTCGCCGTTTTCCTTAACTGATGGCATAGAGAGAGAGAGAGAGAGAGAGAGAGAGAGAGAGAGAGAGAGAGAGAGAGAGAGAGAGAGAGAGAGAGAGAGAGAGAGAGAGAGAGAGAGAGAGAGAGAGAGAGAGAGAGACAATATGCACCTAGATGGAAAAATATTATGGAATCTTAAATAAATTTAAGTTATAACAGCTAAACTGACTGTTAAATTTTGTCCCATGTATGCAACCTGTTGGTTAATGACAACTGATGTAGCGAATGCAGAGCTTGATGACATAACAGAACCCAATTGAAACCACCAGCCTTTGATGTTTGATATGTGACCATTGTCATCATCTGGGATTTGGGCTAGGTTTGGAAATATGCAAAGAATCTCAAGTAGACTTTTCGAAAAAAATAAATGTATTTTCACTAAAGTAATGTAAGGATCTCCCATCTTGGAACATTTTACAAACCATACTCTTCATCCTCTCCCCCTCAAGAAGCAACCAAACGCCATTAAGTGTAAGATATCCGGAAAGTTTCACACTTTGTTGAAGAGGGAGGGGAAGCTTTAAATTAAGAACTAAATGTTGGAAAATGTGTTTATGTAACACGAATTTCTAGACAACTTGAACTCGGACGGACATCTAGAACAATGTTAAAGAGTGCCAAGGAGTGGTTGAAATTGTAACTGCTTTTTGAAGCTGTCTACTCTATATAGATAACATGTTACAGCGTTATGGAATTACAGTGGGTAACATTAAAGTGTGCTCTAGAGATCAGTGTAAATTGCTTTCATAAAATGTGCGATTGAACAAAAGGTTTGCATCTAAAACCGTTCTGCTATGAATAATATCGTGTTGGTTTGATCCGGATATTAATTGTCGAAAAGTATCCAGCAAATAATTATTTTTCAGAAATATTTCACTTTTCATAGTTATTTTGTTACGTGTCTAACACAATACAGATATGACAATCTTTCACATTGGTGTTACGCGTCTAATACAGAAATGAAAACTTCTCACACTGGTGTTTCCTGTCTAAAAGTAGATAAACGACAATTTATCATACTAGCGACAGGTTCTCAAACGAATTAGTATTTGTGATAGATACCGTGTCTATATGCCATCAGATACCATAAGGAAAGTAAGCAATGTTTCACAAAATCTCAGTACGTAGACTAAAAGCCTTGCTAAATGTTTGCAAAATTGGCAATGCTTTTCTTACCATTTTAGAATATAAGTAGTAAACCATTCAGGTAATGTCTGAACCTTCGATGTCACGCTTCAGTTTCAATTTTGGTCATTCAGTTTGATTTCCTCAAAAAAATTCTTTTAAGCAGAATATAGTTTCTAAATTTGAGATCACGTGTTTGCGTGTGTGTAGTTGTGTTTAGTCTTATCGTATTGTAAAAATAGCAAATTAGGTTGGACTGAAGTTGGCACAGTTTTAACTATTGCTTCTGCCATGTACGTTCACACTACTAGAGAATTACAATTCAGATAAAACTTTAAGATGCTATATAGAACTATTGTCAACGCTTTTATCTTCTAATTTTTGTTTTAAAATAAATTGGTATGATAAATGCGTATCTGAAAGGTTTTGCAAAGTTATTATAATCGACTTGTTTAATCTTGGACAAGACAAAACTTCTTTATTAAACCAGCATCTACGTTGTTTGCTTTTTGGGATGTCTGCAGCGGCTTCCAATTTGCTTAACTTTTAGCAATAGTTTCGTTCAACCAGGACTCTCGGGAGACTCCGATAAATCTACCCCACGTGGCAAATTGCTTGACTTGAATATTCACCGCTACCGAAAAATTTTATGCTTATCACGCAACAGCGCCAGTAAATTCTATTGTAAAGATCAACGCAGCCAATCATTGCTGATAGTGTCGCTAATTACTTTTTTTTCTTTGATCAAACATGCACCATTTGGAAAATGCCCATCGATTCTACTGGTGCACATACGATAGCATTTATAGGTACAATAATTTACTAGCGCTGATTCGTGATAAGAATAATATTTTAAGTTGTTTTACGCGAAAAACACACAACAACAAAACAACAAACAATCCGAATCAATCGTTCTGGCTATCCTCAGAAATAACAAATCCCTATTATCATTAGCACCATTTCCGTTGTTCAGGATGTAAATTTCAAAAATAATTATAGCGGTCGCTATTAGAGAGTTTGCAAATAGCATGCTGGAATTAGTTTCCTGAATGCTATTTTTATCATTAAAATCGGTATAGGGTATTATTCATATTGCATGCTTTTGATTGGAAACTCGGACAATGTTGCAACCTTTACTTAAAATTTTCAGTCCGTATAATTAATACTTCAACAACTCTTTCTTATCTTTCATCCAGCAGACTTATTACAGATACAGCTATAGCATTGTAACCGAGATTATTGAGTTTACTGTTACTTGTATAGCCAGGTAAACGATTACATTTATTTAAATAACATGTTTATGAGCTTATATATACTTATGAGAATAAACTATTGTACAATTATCACTAATTTGGATTAGAGTGAAAGTAACATCATCCTGGATCACAACAAACTCAAAGGTGGAATTAAAAAGATAGGGTATAAATATTAAAATTAGTACAAGCGACTTTTCTGTTTATTCCAACAAAAATTCACACGGCAATGTAATCCACAAATGCAATTGATATAAAAGATTGCAAGCTAGTAATTATACATAAATATGATAAAATAATATGAAGTTTGTCATATATATGATATGGCTTGCGATTCTAGATACGAATTCTAAGTAAATACAGTTTATTTTCTTCTATTTCAAAACAAACGAGAAATGGTATCAACAATGAACTTTGAAGACACGTGCATCCACACGATTTGATTACTGTACTTCCACATGGTTTAATGACTGTGCTGTCATTTGTTTTGATGACTGTACTTCCATTTTGTTTGATGACTGTGGGCGAACGATATTGCTAACTTTTTTATATGTTTTGCTGATGAATTGGGCTCATTCTGTTTGTGGGACCCATTAGGGTCAAGGTCAACAGACTTACAGACAATATACCGTCGTATTTATATAAAGAAAAATAAACAATCAATAATGTGATTGAAAATCAGCAGAATCTCTGTTACAAAAGATGAAACATAAAAGTTTTATATTAAAGTTTTCTTTACAAGCGCATTGCATTTGTTCCCATCTCCAAACTCTCAGACTTCAGTAATATACAATGTAACACGAGATACGTATCGCAAAAACTAAAAAGTTACAAAAGACTCCCCCCCCCAATAAAAGCAAACAAGCAAAACAAATCATCTCTGATTTTAGACTTGCTTATTTGATCTTCTATTTACAAACTTAATTTTAGCCAATCAACGATAACGTTTTTGTAGTTGTTCATCCAACGGATGTTTCCATGGATACTCTCTAACGCTTGCTGCCTGGCACGTTCACCGGATCCTGCTTCGGGGTATTTGGCAAAGAATTCGTTCACCTGAAATGAGAAGGTCAACAATTTATTTAGAATTATGTGCGAAATAAAAAAAATTGCTTAAAAATATTTACCATAGAGGATATTTTGCCGATTCTACATTCGTATTTTGTGAGACAATATTTTACAGCATGTCATATGTAGCGAGTGGCAAGATTCATACTCCATCTTTGCCCAAGACTTGAAACTAGAGAAGAAACCAACGGCATGTGTTTCGTAAGCATTATTAACACAATAAGTCATATTACAATCATTTAGTTCCAGCTATCCATCTTTTCTCTTTCTTTCTATGTCTACGCAATGAATTGAAAGAAGCACTAAACGCATATACACTCCTGATTAAACCGTAGTAATTCAAATGCTAATTCCTGGTGGGAGGGTTGTCAAGGAAAGTTGAAACACAGACACTTCAGTTTTTACGCAATGTGCAGTTTTATGTTTCACTTTAAAATGAAACGAAATTTAGAAATAAATATGGACTTCCAGTACAAGCACATATATTAATACACAAGTTATTCATTAGTCTATATGTTGCATTTGTATCTTGATAATAGATTATTTTCAACTCATACACACTTTAGAGATGGAGTATCTAATTTTTGGGGTAGGGTGGGAGTTGACGGCATGAATTATTCTTTTCAACAAGAATAATTTTGTTTTGTTGCCTGAAGATAAGTAAACAAAATTTTTCAATCTTTTCCGGTGGCAGAAATCTCCCAAAATGCGCCCATTCTCATTCATGAAAATTAAATGGACAGTACCCAACTTCTCCAGAATGTGTTTGTATGACCTTTTATTTCCTTCAGAAGTTCCGCTCATGTGCAAAGCTTTCTGAAAGAGGAGAACCAGTATAGAAATCTCAAAACACATTTACGACATATAGTGACAGACATAAGAGACGGGAAAGGACCCAGTTCATTCTTCAGCCAATGAATACAACAACTTTTTGTGCTTTGAAGGAGTGAAATTAAAATATAGTGGTAATATTATATGACTCACCTCCTGTAATTTAAAGTCTGTATTGAAATTGGAGAGAATGCTGGGAATTAAGCGTCCCAGTGAACGAGATGACAAGGAAAATCTGAAATAAAGCGTTTTTAGAATGTATAAAATGTCAACGATTCAGGAAAAATATTTTTTGTAGCTTGATACCAAACGGAAAAATCATTTAAAAGTTAGCAATACAAATGTCTCCAAATCTAAAACTTCTGAAGTTTTTTTTCCATATACACATGTAAAAAGTTTAATAAAACAGCTTAAATCACGATAGGTTTGTAAATATCAGATAGAATTAGGCCTCTTTCTCATTATATATTGGTCGAATTATTATTTCAAGACATGCATCCGTAATCATACAGTTGTTAAATATTACACCGAAATACAGACACACAAAGATATGGGTGTATCAGAAATATACTTGATATGTTTGTTTCTTACATTATCGTAAGGCGGATGTTTGTTACTATAAACTTATTAATACATTCAATCCAAATAATAATCTCTGAATTAGTAATTGCTGAATTAAGACTTTCTTCATTGTTTCAATATTTATATCATCTTCAGAAATGATCTTCTTCAAGTTTTCAAAAATTAATTTTTCAATTACTATTTCCAGTTTAACAATTTTATCCTCAATTCTCGCTTTACTATGTTATTTCGTAATTTCAAATAGCACGCTTGGTTTTCTTTTTAAATTGTTAGCATTTCGGGGGGGGGCTGAAGAACACTAAAAGAACCTGGTTCAGCGCCCTTGGTGTGTTTTTGGGCAAGGACCTTTATTCCGTTTCCTCAGCACTGCATAACCTACTTGTAATGCAAAAAAAACAAACCAAGCCAAGACAGCAAACAAAACAAACAATGACGCAATTCAGCATATAAAAAATTAACGATGTTGACAGCAGCCAAATGTTGCCGTAGAACTTTAATCCCGTGATTTGCAAGCATTTTTTTTTTAAAAAGTGGCTAATGTAGTTTCTAACCTGTTAATCAGGTATTCCCAGTTATATCTGACCCAATCCCAAACCAGACTTCTTCCAACAGGATTGGAAGCTATGTAGGTGATAACGCTGAAAAAGTCCTGAGATCTCACTTTGGTTTCGTCTTTTGTGTATTTGAGATATCTGTGAGTGGTAAAATATTAAAAATGTCGTTTTAGATCGAAGTAAAAAGAAATATAAATTAAAAGAAAGCTACCTATCAACAGATAGATTTTATGAATTTATTAATATTATTATTATTATTATTATTATTATTATTATTATTATTATTATTATTATTATTATTATTATTATTATTATTATTATTATTATTATTATTATTGTTGTTGTTATTATTATTATTATTATTATTATTATTATTATTATTATTATTATTATTATTATTATTATTATTATTATTATTGTTGTTGTTGTTGTTGTTGTTGTTGTTTTTAATTGTAGTTCAAGATTGTGAAAGTGAAACTCTGCTACATAAAATGTACGCTAGATCTACATTTCGCAATAACGGACAGAATATTAATGCTTTTATAGACACAGATTACTAAAACTAATTGTAAATGGTTAATTCTTTTGGTTAATTAATTAGATTTATGACCTGTTCAGTAACCAGATTTCCTTTGTGTTTGCCAGCCCGTAGAGAAGTTTTATTCTTTCCTGGGGTATCGTCTCCACCATGTATTTAGCCCACATCTTGTCCCAGTCCGCTTCGGTCCCGGCATTCTGTAATCCGTATTTGTAGACATAATCCCGCAGATTCGGGGGCACACTACGGGAAAATGAGAAATCCAGTTTTATACCAATATATAAAGGGAGTAGGGAGTTGGTCACATTGCATTAATCTTTGGATGATATGTAATAATAATAATAGGAAATTTTAAACGAACACATTGCGAATAGAAGCGAAACCATTGCTTTCTGTACACTTAATTATATGCATATTCACTAGAAGCAATGGCTTTTAAATTCGTTTACTTAACGCCCATTACAATTGAATATGCATACATTCCGTGTATAAAAATTTAATTTCGCGAAAATTCAAAACGCAGTAAATTTATCTGACCACTGTATTTAACAAACTGCGAAATTCCATTTATTTAAAACTATTATTTAAGACGACTAATCAATCACATCTAAGCCAGGGGTAAGTAATTAAAAAATCCTAGACAGGGTGCTAAGCGTGTAGAACTCGGATACAACTTTTATCATTGATAGATACCTACAGCGCGACATAAACACGTTATGTCGCGTGTCTTGTTAATATTCACAGCCGCTGGTTCAATTATCTCATTTTGATGTAGTAAGATTAATGTATAAAATATGCACCGTGTATTTTGTTTTTGACGAGCATTCATTCAACACACATCTGGTAAAAAACTGCAAATGAAGACACAATAATTAATGATGAGAGAGAGAGAGAGAGAGAGAGAGAGAGAGAGAGAGAGAGAGAGAGAGAGAGAGAGAGAGAGAGAGAGAGAGAGAGAGAGAGAGAGAGAGAGAGAGAGAGAGAGAGAGAGAGAGAGAGAGTTCTCACACTCATTGGAAATAACATGACCTAATGACACACGGAACTTGTTCAGAAATAGATAGCTTTCCTGATATACAGTGTACTAATAGGAATAGCATAAAATATAATTGCGCAATCTTTCACGCTATGGTTTGCAATTTTAGCCATCAGATAATAATTGTTCCCTCACAACATTATACAATTTTCGAAGGACAAATTTTAATTCTCTCAAAAAGAGTTTCAATATCTCAGTAGGCTTGATTATATCTGCTCTGACAGAATCGTATAGAACATACGTAGTGTTCAGATCCAGCCAATCTCGGAATAGTTTTGTAGCGTTAGCAAGGCAGCCGTTATCCCCAAATCCGCAAGCCAGGGTGATAATGTTTGAACGCATCAGTCTGTAGAAAAAAAAAGACATCAATAAATATTTGGGCTACAAGTATTCTTAATTCATAAATTTGAAGGGTGATAACAGCCACGATTAAATTTTAAAACACACAGGAACTTTGGCCTGCGGGTCACAAACATGGAGAATGTGCCGGCAATTCATGTTCAGCCAAATATGCCATTTCTCTAAACAGCATTTGCATGATCGATTGTATCCACAATATTAATATTACAACCTACCTTGCTGGACATGTCACTCAAACCCCACCCCAAATTCCATGTATAACCTGTCGTTTTTGCTTGCAAATTATTATTAGGTCTAATATCTTTTCCATAATATGTCTTGAACAATTCTCTGTTCTTTATATGCTAATCTGTCTGTTTATGTGTCTATAATAACATGTAAAATCTGACATTGATATGAATAATTGGTCCAGAAAACAAGCTCTATGTCCCACACTTTCCTTCTAAAATTAATACTGTACTTGTTTGAATAAATATTTAAGAAATGATATGTTGAGATTACCTAACGCAATCAAAACCTTGTACAATAAGGTTAGAACTCTGTATCGGGCAGATGCAAACACTTTGGTTACACGGCATTTATCTAGGGCACCATGTTAAAATTTTCATATCTGTTGAAAATATAAAAGGATGTTCTCTTTTGTTGTAATGTTAAAATAAAGTCGAATGTTGTCACACCTGTATATTAAACGGCTCTTGGTTGATTGTTCTTGGAATAAAGCTGCGGAAACTTAATTGGTAAATTATGTCTTGAAATGAACACATACCAAAGACTTATTAACAACATTCCCTCTAATATTTTTTTCTGTGTGCGCGGAACTGGCGGTTGTTCGAGCAGTATCATTTCCGCGCGTGAGCAAAACATTTTCAGAAACATTTGAGACTGTAAATTGTAACTACAGACTACAAACACGTTTGTTATAATGTCTTTTTATTAAAGAAGATGTATGGCTTAGAAATCACGAATAGGTTTCATACTTTATCCCAATGAAAATGTTATGTTACGATTACGAATGCACCACTAAACTAAACTAGACATACATGTAGTCCTTATTCTAGCATCAAAATAATGCTGAACGCTAAAGGTTTTGCCGCCCGTCCTTTTGGGTCTACCGTAGTTGATAAACTCTGTCAAGATTGAGTTCTAATCCAGAGTCTTGATAATACTTTATCCTCATGATCATGTCCAAGTGGTCAGTTTCCAGATAGTTCCTAGATTTGGTCTTGATGGCATTCATAAGGCTAAAACCGCGTTCACAGTCTGCACTTCATGCCTGGAACGTTGCATATGCATCCAGTAGACGAGACAGTATGATAAATTGTTGATCGTTGTGTGCAATCGAGACTACATCGTTGAATTTCTTCATTAACCCGGACTTTAATTTTTCAGAAATTATGAATCTAAAATCAAGATACTGAAGCATAGGTTTCTCGTACGTTTAATTTGTATCTTTGAAGAAATGACGGTATCTGCCAAACAACTCTACAATTTATTTTCCTCCACTGTCAAGAACAGCTGTGTTTGACAGAGCAATTGTTTCGAACAACTTCCATTCTATTCGTTCATTTTCTGGAAAACGGCTGTACATTTAAACACACGTTCAGCAAATAGTAGAACGGCAGCAATATCAATATTTTCGTCACCGTTTATAAATGCGCCAACTTCGTCATTCCAGTGTACGGTCTCATAAGTACTGTACGCGTGACTTAGATATTATGGCTTTAACGAACTGAAAAGCTTCAATTATTGTTAGGTTACTCCGCTGCAACAATATGTTCAGCTCGGCTAATTCACCAAACACGTCATATACAACTATCAATGCAATACGAATATGTGGGTTTGTCAACTTCTTGAAGCAGTGTTTGCAGCCTGGATCGTTGTGTTCTTCAAACCGCTCTTTACAGCAGTCAATCAAAACCTTTAATGTTTCTTGTAAATGCTCTCAGTGCGAAATGTCTAGAAAGCCAACACACTTCATTCAGCGGTATAAGTAAACCTGATTCACTGTCCAGAACTGCCGCCAGCTTTTTAAATACCGCTTTTTAACTGATGTCCTACTAAATAGCGTGTATACGATTTGGAGCAATGTTTCGATGTTCTGCATTATTGAAATGTTCATGCAAGCGTCGTCAATTCCAAGGTTTTCTCAATGAGCAACACAACGCTGATGATGCAGATGGGGAACATCTTTGCGAAGTAGTGCAACTACACCGTCGTCCTTACCCAGCATAACTGACGCTCCGTCAGACGTAAACATTACACTCTTCTGCATGTCTAGTTGTTTGTTGCTTGCACATAAGTTTTTAATAGCATCAAAAATTGATCTGCTGTCACATGCGCTCAACTCTAATATTCCGGCAATATTCTACATCTAATGTAAAACTCAAAACCACCAAAGGGAGCTAACCCTTCTGGTATGTATATACATATGACGGATAGATTTAATTCGTCTATGTACGTTTTTTATGATGCGCTTCATCCTGATGAAACGTACTGAAGTTAAACCTTTAAAGCGCACGACATGGGTATTATTTTAAATACCGCAGATAATTATTTGTATTGATCTGGAAACTATTATATTTATTCCTGTTAAAAATTTATGTGAGCCAAACACTGTCTTATAATTTATGTCATTAAGTAGACGGAATTTAGTGTACAAAATCAACATTTTGGTGATTCAAATATCAGTACTCTTATCAGCAATAAGAGTATGATAACTTGCATTACTTAGACACTTACAATTTCTTGTTGGACAACCTCGTTGATACATTCAACAAATTCGAAGGCGTACTTTTTCCTTCGACATCTCTCCGGAATTGAATGACACTTAGAAATATTGTCACCTATATCTTGTACCGATAACATCGACACATTCATGCAGATGGCTAACAATACATTATCGATCAAAAGTTTTACCTCATTGATGTCAGCAGTCTTCCGCTTAGAAAAATCTTTTCTTTTTTCTCGATCTTCCGAGCTTTCAGTTACTAGTCTGTGCAGGCCTACGGATTTTGGTTTCGACACCGAGTTCAAGTAAATTTTCTGAGTAAGGTGGTGCTTCAAGTAATCCATTTTCCAATTATCACAGCTTTTCTCGCTACTGAAATCGCCGACAGCATGAGATTGTTGACACAACTGACCAACGACATTGTCAGTGCTGTCAGGATATAAATGAAGATATCGCACAGTTTCGTTCATCTGTTTTCTGCTGACGTTGGAAGTTCTGTCTCTACCAGCTCACTAAACCGTTCGTTTTTAAACTTAGAACTACACTTTAAACTTCCAAATTGGAATGCAACACAGATAATCTGATTAAGACAATGGCCTATTGAGTCACATGTTGGAAGCTAGCTAGCCGGCGCAGCCGCCTAGCGGCAATGCAGCTTACCAGCATCAGCATCCCCTCTCAATTGGCTGACGCGCAAAGCTGGTCTGCAGGGTACACTCAGCTGCGGGCGCACAGAGTCACAGACCTTGATCTTCCGTTGACGGAAAAATAATTAAATATTTTAATAATTTAATGGCTTACCTTAAATTAAACAGAACTTGAGCTCATATATATTTGCTACCAAAACTTGTGCGCGAAAGGTTTTGAAACTGCTCGGCGGCATTATCTAATGGGCTGTGCGGCCATTCAGTCGAGCACCTTAGAGGGAATATTGCTAAATAATGGCTCAAATAAGTCAAAGACTTACTAATAGTTCAAATAAGTTAAAGTCAAAAGTATTAATTGCATTGTTAAAAAGGTTTGTAAACGATGGCTTATCCAAAACACTTATTCATTAACTCATTTGTATCTGGTATTAAAGCTTAAATATTGGTACATATTAATTACTTGGTTAAATGATCCCCATGATCAGCCCAGGTTAGTTTGTCCATAACCGGTTTGACCTTCTTCAGCACGTAATTCTGTAACAGAAAACAAAGAATAATCAATCACATAAACCATTGAAATACTACATGATGACACAGACGTGTGCAACTTCATACTAGATGGATACGTAGCTTTTAAATACACACCCGGGTTGTATGTTGCACATGTTTGGCATTGAGCCGGAAGAAAAGAATGCTAACAGTAAAAACGACGAGGATATCATTTCTAGATTACAACTGTTAAAGTAATGTTTCAGACAGATTTTATGACATACAAAACTACTTCAACTGCAAGTTTAAAATTCATGCCCAACTTCGGACAGCGGATACATAAGTCCATCAGCACTCAATGCGTAAAGATATATCATGGTCTATACTGTACAATTCATTTATCATTTTAAATGGACTTTTCATAACGTCATCTGCTAGCTAGTTTTTCCATGGCAGATAATGGGTCTGTGTTTAAACGGAATATTAGCGTAACACTGGCTAATTGGTGCTAATGTAAAGTTATATAGTGAAATTAAACAATACAAGAAATGGCAAAACATCTGTAGGAAAATAAACACAGTAAATAAGAGCAAACACTAAGTATTAAAAGATTAAAGGTAAATATATTATTATACAAAATAAATAACCGTGTAACAAATAGCAAACAACAAGAAAAAACCCATCGAGAACACAATTATTTCTGTACGAAATCAAAACATGCAGCTTCATTTATGTTAGAGACATATTATATTACCAGTACCATCCAATATACATCGAATAGTGAGTGTATATATATATATATATATATATATATATATATATATATATATATATATATAGAGAGAGAGAGAGAGAGATAGAGAGAGAGAGAGAGAGAGAGAGAGAGAGAGAGAGAGAGAGAGAGAGAGAGAGAGAGAGAGAGAGAGAGAGAGAGAGATAACGTAACGTCAGTTGTCAAATTAATTTTTACTTGAATTAAATAATACCCGCAAATGGATGTAGGCTGCATCAAGCTCAAACATATCCGAAAGATAATCAAATCCATGATAAGCACTATCCCATGGCAAGTGGTGATCTTCAATGTGGAGGTACCGCGTCAGCTCCATGGCAATCGTATAGTTAAGGTAACCACCTCGTGCGAGATTGAAGGCGTCATCTAGGAGGCCCGACCTGTCGACAGGCGCCATGACCTTCAAGATTGAAAAGAACAGTATATATATATATATATATATATATATATATATATATATATATATATATATATATATATATATATATATATATGTATATGTATATGTATATGTATATGTATATGTATATGTATATGTATATATATATATATATATATATATATATATATATATATATATATATATATATATATATATATATATATATATATATATATATATATATATATATATATATAAAGCATACAACTCATATGGCGAATAACAGTCCTTTCAAGTGCACTGGAACCAGCAAAGGATAATGTGTGTCAGGGATTGATTAAGATAAATGCAATAAACTGACAACGAACAGTGCAAAACTAGTATCTAACTAGCCTAAGCGCTTTTAACTCTTAATGAGTCCTTTTCAAATGCAAATACAAAACATAGAGAAAACAAACAAATATTAAACAGAAAAAAATTGTGCTTGCAAAACATTACATAACTATTTCTACAAGAACGAAACATTTCAATGTATTATATTTCAACTGGTTCATTTCAATTTGTTGCGGATGCTAGAAAATATTTTATAACGACCTAGAAATCGATCGACAATAACGTCATATAATCAAATAGTTTACAAAATGTCAAATATTTAATGCATTGTCACATATTAGGCCATCCCAATCGTACGGTATCAGGACATCTTCCCCTGGACATTTCCCCGCTTGACTCCCCCGACATCCCCCTCTGGACATTCCCCCCCCCACGGACTTTTATCCCCATCAGATTGGACTCGCCCCTCCAGTTATTCCCCCCATTATCTTCTAAATCTTTATTTATATATAGTAACATTTAGCTTTGATGTATACTCGTTTCCCGCCCCGCATCACCGTGATATGACTGTTGTCACCTGAAAAAATGCATTATTTAATGTAAAATATCTACTTTCCTGACTCCCCCTTCCTCTCTCTCTCTCTCTCTCTCTCTCTCTCTCTCTCTCTCTCTCTCTCTCTCTCTCTCTCTCTCTCTCTCTCTATCTATCTATCTATCTATCTATCTATCTATCTATCTATCTATCTATCTATCTATCTATCTATCTATCTATCTATCTATCTATCTATCTATCTATCTATCTATCTCTCTCTCTCTCACACACACACACACACACACACACACACACACACACACACAATCATGGATCTTAAGGGTAGCTTGACATCACATTTGAACTGTGAAAATAAATTCAAACCCATTTGTAAGCATTGTTAGTTATACAAAAATGGGCATTGTTTTTTTTTCAATCAATTGCTAGTGCTTTTATTCACTATAGAACAGAATGTTTCTTTGAAGTATATTGAAGAGGCGTTTTGTTTACCTTTATTATGCATATTCGGTATCTTTAAGATAAACAATATAAGTGAACAGAGCTTAAATAATGTCAGCCTAAATCAAATCTTTGGTGGACATTTGTCTCAACAACCAAAGAAATTGTACAAAGACTGTTCTTCGAGAATTGCAAACATAGTCACCGACTTCGACAATCGTGACATCATAGAATACTTTAAAGCAAGTGCTTACAACATTAACTTTTAAATCAAACGTTTTTTTAATATGTTTTGTTTTCTGTTTTTTGTTTAACACTTACTACTGAAATTTATTTTAAATAACCTTTTTCTTTTAACATAACTTAATAACAGTTTTAATATTTTATTGGTAAAATGTCATATTAAATGAATTAAGTTTTAAGATCAAGGGGTGAAATGACGAGGATGGGAGAAAATTCCTATTAGATGGGGGGGAGTCAAGAGGGGGTTAGGTGGGGAGAGTCTAGGGGGATAAATGTCCGGGAATTAGATGTCCTAGACTCCAATTATACTACTCTCATAAGTCTTTGATCGTTTTATGATCATTTTTGGAAGTGAGACACATTTGACGAAGGGTTGTGGTGAAGATCGAAGTTGATATTGTAAGCTTTGATTCTGGAGCCAGTACGGTATATAAAATAAAAAGAAAATTCATTCTTCCTGCATAAATAATTTCACTATTTGGTATCCAAAAAGATATATACAGTACCACACGCTGACATACATCCGTTATTACCTTATGTATGTATGTATGTATGTATGTATGTATGTATGTATGTATGTATGTATGTATGTATGTATGTATGTATGTATGTATGTATGTATGTATGTATGTATGTATGTATGTATGTATGTATGTATGTATGTGTGTGTGTGCGCGTGCGTGCGCGCGTGTGTGCGTGCGTGAGTAAATATGTATGTATGTATGTATGTATGTATGTATGTATGTATGTATGTATGTATGTATGTATGTATGTATGTATGTATGTATGTATGTATGTATGTATGTATGTATGTATGTATGTATGTATGTATGTATGTATGTGTGTGTATACATACATACATACATACATACATACATACATACATACATACATACATACATACATACATACATACATACATACATACATACATACATACATACATACATACATACATACATACACACACAGAGACACACACATACACGGTATGGTTCAGATGAAATATTATTGGTTGTCATGGGTTGGACATGACGAAGATTTGTGAGATGCACAAATGAATATGGTTCTTTACCCGTGTTTTACATTGTCAATTGTAACTTCTTCCACGACAGTCATTCAAGGGGGATAACTGAGAGTATCATAAGTGTGGCATGTAATTGAGGAATGCGGAGTGCTCAGTTGTTGTAGCTGGTCTTCCGCTTCACCCTTCATATTAAGTGCAAACAAAGGTTGATCTCCAAAAACGTATATTGACATATACGAATTGGGGAAAATCTTGGTTTGAACAGCGTCTTTCAGCATATAATCGGTTTTTTTTTACATTCAGGCCACTATTATTTTGGTCTAGGAAGAATCCGGCAAGAGCCACGGACCTTTGGGAAGCTACTGGCAAGCTATCTCACATACCACTTTGGTAGGGCAGAGACTTAAACCCACTTAAACAGAGGTGAGATGTGCGAGAACAGTAAGTGCGAGCGCTTCGGACCATTCGGCCGTGAAGAAAAGAATCTATAAGATCTTGTAAGGTGCATTTTGTGTATGTACATGGCTAATTTCCAGCTAAGCATTTATAGATGACGCTGGACTGTGGGATTATTGGGTAGCGGACATTGTCCCTTTCCCCACCCCACCACACCCCCACCCCCAACAAATTAGGAATAACTGGAACGTTTCCTAGAGTACGTTTTCTTTACAGTTAGAGGTTAAAATTGATCTTAAGATGCCGGGGCTTCCAGAGGTTTAGCCACCTTATTCTCCTCTGAGGGTTCCGTTCCGTAGATCCTCACCAATTTTGAATTTTATGTTCCCTCTAAACGATAGTTCTGTATCTGCACCTAACACATGCAATGCCTCTTTGTTTTGCTTTTTTGTTTTGGATTTACGGATCTACTGCAGCTGCCAAAAGGTTATTGGATAGAACGACCGTTAGGGAAAATATCCTCATACTGTTAAGCATTAATGCGGAGTTAAGTAGACAGGTATAAAACCAGAGTATACGAGTTCCTTTGGTGGCCGTAGAGCGGAAAATTAATGTTTTGTTTGAAGAGTGTGTTTCATTGTTCAAGAGTTCATTTAAACACACCTTAAAGTTTCCCAATTTATCCTCGGATAATTTTGAAATACACCATGAAGTCATTTTAAATGCAGATAAAATAAGTTTCTTTTAAAAATTTGATGCAAAAGGATAAACCAGCCAGACCACTAACACCAGCCCACGTCTAAAATCATTATAAATTCCATGTAGCATTTATTGGCATTTATGTTCACTAATAATGGATAGCTAAATGAACTGGAAAACACACCCCTCCAACAGTCTCTCATCACCAGCCTCCAAACACCCCATGCATCTCATCAAAACGGATTAACATCACATGCTTTCTCTCCACTGCTTGCAATAAATACAAAACCAAACTCGTATTTTGTTCCGTTTGTCGCGGGAAAAAGTCCTGTTCGATATGACACTTCTTGTCTTATATTGTTATATATCAAGATTTGATTAATATAAATATTTTGAATAAATTTAATAAAATATGCTTCCACAAATTTAGTAATTATCAAATTAATTTACATAAAGAATGATAGTGATCCACTTTTGCATCTTATTACAATGTCTTAAAGAAAGGATCGCTGGACAACTCAGCAATGCAACAATTTACACGCATTGATGCAGATAGATTATGTCTGCATCTTATTCTATTTTGAGAAAAAGACAAAAGAAAACAAAACAAAACAAGAAATAGTCCTTACAGACGGTCCAGAGTTTAACAATATATGTCCAAATCGTTGCCACAGGTCGTCTGGATAATTGACCCTGTAGAAACCGGTCTGGTTTACATTGAACTTGATCCAGGACGTACTCTGATCTAATGAAGTCTGTAAAAGGAAACCATCTGCAGAAAGCATTAATATTAAGAAAAAGAAAACGATTAGTAAAGATATAGCAGTGAGAAATATAATACGACTGCAATGTTTTTATGAAAGAAATGACTTTTTCAAGGTGACCGATGGTACTAACGCTAAGGAAGATACACAATATTTTGTACAGCCACTCTATATTGCTATCTATTCAAATGCACGTATGTGGCACATATGCATATCTGCACTGCTGCATGGTATGACATATCATGCATTTTGGAGCTTCTACTGGAAAGACGGATATTTTTTTAAAGTAGGCATTTCCCAATGTATCTGGAACACTGTCTGTATGTGATCATTATTTCAGTACTATCACAGAACGACATAGACGTAAGTCACTTTAAGAAATATTATATTGCCTTTCACTTTGGATACTTTTCTCCTACAGTGTTATGTTCTGTAGTGGGCTAATGTGCCCCAGCCTTAAGTGCTGTGGCATTTAACCAAACTGACAACATTATAGGAAAACATTTCCCTTAGAGAAAGGCAATATTAAAACAACATAATTGGACTATGTATTCATCTGATCTGATAAGGTTCTCTGTGTGTATATGTATGATATTTGGATTTTAAACATAGCTTGAACACTTTTTCAGTCATATCGCTACGATGTCTGCAGTATGGCAGTTTATAGGAAAGGAAAACACTGAAGCATCATGCCGCAGACACGTAGCATGATGTTACATCCAGTCACATTATCCTGACACCAGGCCGACCAATCCTAACGTTAAACTCTTTACACTTACCACCAAGCGAAGCAGCTGATAGCGAAGTGTTATAAGTCTTTGGTATGATTCGGCATGGGTTTGAATCCGCGAACTCCCGCATCTGAGGCGAACGCTCTAACCACTAGGCCACCCGGAGGTAACAATGCTAATCACATGACAATTAATTCACAAAATGAGTAACATTTATCTCTCTTGCTAGAAAATAATATTATATTTAAGGTTGTTAGAGAAAAATATCTTTGCAGAGCATTATATTTTATATTCGTTATAAATTAATTCGAAAATATTTTAATTTGCTGTAATTTGTCGCAATTATTGAGACTAACAGGATACCGTCATTCTTAAAGTCGTGATTACAAACCCAAAGCATGGCTCACATAAATTTTTAACAGGAATAAATATAATAGTTTCCAGACCAATACAAATAATTATCTGCAGTATTTAAAATAATACCCATGTCGTGCGCTTGAAAGGTTTAACTTCAGTACGTTTCATCAGGATGAAGCGCATCATAAAAAACGTAATAGACGAATTAAATCTATCCATCATATGTATATACATACCAGAAGGGTTAGCTCCCTTTGGTGGTTTTGAGTTTTACATTAAAAGTAGAAATGGACTCGAATACTAGGGAGCACCAAGTCATACCCATAACAAATGTTTCATGACTATGCATAGAACCGGATACCTGAAATCATTTGAAGTGAATCTAAGCTAGTAATGGTGCGCGACGTATCGGTCAGTGACGAAAGGACAAATTTGTATTTCTAAAGACTAGGCTAAAGATGAACAAAGTTGCATGACGTACAGGAAGCTAACTTAAACCAAAAAGAAGCAAAGCAAATGAAGCGTGAACAATAGGTCACGTTGACCTCCTTTCAGTGGCAGAGTTTTGCCCACACCAAGATGCATCCACACAAAGTTGTATGATGACACAGTAGAACTGTAAGGAAATCGTACCAAATGAGACAAATTAAATGCGACTTACGGACGAAGGGACGGACAGATCAACAAGTATAACACCAAAATACAGCGTCCAAGAACTTGACGGCCGAAGATATATTCGGTAAGAGTGGAATTTGCCTGTGTTATTGTAGTGCTGACAACATACCTTCTCTGTCTGTCATAGGCATCCATTGAATTCCGCCAGAACCGCCTGAAGTTATGTAATCAAGGCACACGTACCATTTATACCTATCATAAAAAATAATTTACCAGTTTCATAATTATTCGAAAACGAAAATACCTTAGTCACATTTTCACACACACACACACACACACACAGACACACAGACACACACAATACAAATGATAATATCACTTAGGTTAGAGAATTGGTAATTCGTATTTTAAACCCAGGTCCACAGGTAAACGGCACCCATCACCTTGCCTGCACAGACGAGCCCATATTCCCTCACAACTAAGCAAATATGACCAAAAAAAAATGAGGCTACTTAATCGGAGTTATATGCACTCATGCGTAGCAGGCAAACTCGCATGACCACCCAATAATGAATTCTCATCTATCTACAGACATTCCGGATTCCTATGAAAGAATTTAACGTGTACAGAATTAACTGCAGAGAATTATAAATACATACCAGACAAAACGGAAAGTGCTATCTCTGGATTCTATAGAAGAATGCTTGATAGTAGTAGGCAGAATTAATATTTAATACAAATAATACAGTCATACAGGTTAGATAATTTTTAAATTCTTACTCTGCGGAGATTCGAACCCAGGTCCGCGGGTAAACGGCCCCCATCGCCTTGCCTGCACACACAATATGGTCTTTATACACACAATATGGTCTTTATATATATATATATATATATATATATATATATATATATATATATATATATATATATATATATATATATATATATATATATATATATATATATATATATATATATATATATATATATATCCATTACCTTCATACATGCATAAGGTTTAGGGACATCTCGCTTGAGCGATTTGGCTAATATACTTTAGCTCGGGAGAGTTGAATATGCGAGATAGTTGTAGTTCTCATAAGGTATTATATTTGAAGAAAATGTTAATTTTACTTCAAAACTCTCGAAACGTGTTTATAGTACCGTGCATCTATTAATGACAAACAAGCTTTTCTTTTTTTTTTTTTTAAAAAAGTAATGCAATTTAAAAAAAACAACTATGTCATCACTTATATTTTACAGGCTAAACATGAAAACTAGATGTTTTGTTTGTAATGCGCATGTATAATTCTGCAGGTAGTGTTGTTTGTAAGGCATTATTGTCAAATGATCAATCGATACCCAGATTTTAAAAAAGATTATGCTATTTTAAACAAGGGTTTATACTTTCTCCTATTGCAGAGTTCAATTAACTGCTCAGACTGGACCTTGCATATCGGCATAGCTGTCATTCTACAGTTACGTCCACCTGCATGTACTTCTTCAAGGTGTGCTTTTAGAGATTGTATATGTGACATTCACCACAAAACGTTTCATTTGTTGTTTTCAAATATTTAGGTGTGCCATTCAGATAGAAAGTTTAACTAGTCCATAAAACTGACAAAAATAAAGAAAACAAACCCCGGCCAAACGCCATCAGGATCCATTCAGAAATAGGAAGCAATCTTTAAGTGTTATAACACTAAAAGTGTTATAACGCCGTACTGGCGACCAAATGATTGACATTCGACTCGTTTCATAAATTTAGTTTGGAATGAGCAGACATTATAAGCATGTACTTATTACACAATGGAAATATGACCAAAGCAAATAATAGTGCAGTGACTTTGACAAACATTTAGATGTCAAGTCACTACACCAATGCCTTAAATTACGTCACGAAGTCAGAAAAATATATTCTTCTGATATATTAACATAAATAACACAGAAATCAAGTGATAGATCGTAAAAAACGAAATCCATCAACCCGGTTGCACAAACAAACTCATTTTTATAGTCGATTACGAATACATCTAAAGATAGAAAAAAGATTTAAACATTGATATATACTTATTTATCAAATATCGCCAAATACATAAAGTGTTGTATTTTAGTTTACTAAACAAAATTAGAAGTGATAAAAATTCAATGAGTGGCAGTATTCAAGAGACTATGTCAACTTTTATGTGAAGACTTTTATATGGTATAAGCAGTTTCGTCAAGTGATTGGCCGTGTTGACTTAGGATAAGGAAATCTTGCGATCAAGTTCAGCCGTATTCATTACTTTTAAGGCTTTTAAGAAGCTGGATTGTACCATTCCACAATGCTGAAAATGAGTACCAGAATCTGAGGGATAGGAACCCGCAGTCTGACGTCATATCCTGGGCATGCTATGTAGAAACCAGAACAAGTTCTAGTCTTTTGAGTCACATCAAGAAATCTCAACCGTTTAGCACTTAACTTTATTTCAAAAGTACAAGCATTAGTGGCAGCTGTATTTTACTTTAAGTCAGTTGACATGACAGTTACACGTAGTTTGTAAAAGGAAATTTATTTTTCTAATGTGCTTATCGCTTGATAAAGAGGCATTTAACACACACACAGACACACAGACACACACACACGACTTAATTCTGCTGTAGCTCAAATCAAAATTAAACAAATCTTTTTAAACGGGCATCAAAAAGGGACATAATTTTATTTTGGAAACAGAACATATACGATATATACAATTGATTGTAGAGTTTGACAAGAACTATTTTAAATCTTTGAAAGCATATCTTGTGCTGAAAAATGGCGTTAAACCCTACAACAACAACAACAACAACAACAAATCTATGTGACTATCGGTTCTGTCTTTTAAATACAACAGTCGAAAATTAGTACTTATCTTTCTCTTTGTACTTATGCACGTCCTACCTAAATGGGGACTCTGCAGGGTCGAACTGCATAGATTTATCCAACAGAAATCGCTGCTGTTTTGCGTACACCACGTTGCCCAGTCTTGTGATGCTTATTACTGGGAGACCCATCTGACGGGTCCACGTATCCATTACCGTCTTGACGCTATATCCTGCATTCACCTGAAAAGTAAGGCAGAAGAATCTGTTCAAAATGTTTGGAGTTGGATATCAATTCTGGAAGTTTTCAGGATTTTCGTAAACCTTAATCTTTCATATGAAAGTCATATTTAAACAAAAATATACCTTAAACATAACGAAAAGAAACTAAGGTTGAGAACATTCTCAAACGTTTATGCTACAATTTTACTTTGAGGAGACAGAAACAACTCGGAAAGTATTGAAATTGATTATATATAGTTCTAATTGTACAAGTCACACAGTAATTATTGAATGTTTCTGAGAAGCCAACGAATACTACTACTCTTATTGAAAAAGCATAGTTTAATAAAAACTTTCTGCATAGTGACAGGCTCCTGACACTATTATATATGACAATGACAGCACACTACAATGCTACCCAATGTATCCATGTTTGAACCAGCCATAATGTTAAGCTTCTTAACGCGGCGTTACTTGATGAAAGCTTTCGTTATAACGAATCCTCTCGATACGACATTAGCTTCGTGTATCATGTGCAAGGGTGTAAATTGTGCATCTCCTCGCTCATATTCAAGTGGACTCAGGTCACTGCAAGTTGTTTTGTCTACAGTCCAACCTAAGACAAAACATCTTTGCGAGCTCGGTTTTGAAGATATTTTAGAATATTATATGCTTTATTAGGATTTGGACACACTTGAATGTTCAGTACAGGCAAACAGACGCATGGACTATTTAGGAAACGTATTGTCCTATTAGTGTATTGGCCGCACAAATTTAAACATAAATCCTAAGTGTATTATTAAAGGAAGCCATATGGAATATTTTGTTTATATTGACTTTACAATACAACTGTCAATTAAAATATTAAAATCGTAAATTAAACTTTAAAATTATTCTTTTTTAAATATTGCAAATATGTTCATATGTATAATTTCTATGGGGTTGATACTCATTATTATCAAAAATGTACCTATGCATTACAAAAGAGAAAATATCTTTCAAAACCAATATGAGCCATTTATTAAACAATCTGAAGATACATTTCAGGTTGATATTGTCTGTCAGTCATTTACACCATATATTACGGGTTCAAGCAGCTTTTATACATAGTTATATTGCACTGAAAAATTGCTGTAATTAAGGAAGATATTGCAAAATTTAGTTTCGGCATCTCAAAATTTACTTGGTCCAAAACCTGCACCCTGTGGAAAACCAACACATTCTGACAGTTGCTACATAGCTTGTTTGCTATGGCAATCTAAAAAGCTTGATGATAAAAATTGAAAACAGTGTGACGTGCAAATATAAGACTTTGACGAAAATTTGCCGTAACTTGGACTAACATGACTCGTGTCACAGTTATTACTTCCGGTCAGTACCCACGAATGTAGCCCCAGTCTATATTAGAACTTGTTTATCCTTTCTCATTTTGGTGGTGATACATTAATTTGATTTAGGCATTAATGATATTGATTTAAAGGAAACTGCTTATTTGTTAGAATATGATCTTTACAGTGTGGGTGTCTTTTGGAGACAGTACACAGTGAGTATTGAGGCTTTGATGTTGTCTGGAAGTGAAGTCGCTGACACACTGCACGTTTGTTTATTTATAGCCCAGCCTCTCAAAAATGCAAACTGAGAAGAACTTAACAGTTGAGTTCATCTGTCAAGATGTTTGGATCAACATTTGAGTTATTAGGATTTGGATACAATGGAAAATTCAGTAGCGACAAACAAAGGTAGAAATTATATAGGAAAAAATCCTTCGTTATTTATTTATTTTTGTATTGGGGATATGGGTTGGAGGGTATAAATTTCCTTCATCTTTCGTACTTACGTTACCGAGCTCAGCCCAGAGATCATCTGTCTTGGCAGTGCCCCATTCGTGCTTCTTCAGATATCTTCCAATTCCTTGAAAGAATTTTTCTCTCCCCAACATTTCTTGCGACATGCGAATTACAGAGGCACCCTATCGTAAATAGAACAACAGCGTGTTGAGATGAGGGAACATTTCGATACTATAAGAAACAATCAGAATTGTGAGTTATTCAGATATATTTCAATAAATAGCTCCAGGTTTTTGTATTTCAAAATAATTGAGATGTATATTTAAAAGTAAATAACATAATAATGAACCAAATATCAAACCTTTAAATTTAATCCTAGCTTTAATATATCAGGAGAACAAAAGTTTATAAAGACAACACGACTACCATTTAATTTATTTTAACCTTTACAAGTATAGGTTTAGCATAGAAAGCTTTTATATAGATAAAGTTATTTTGTTCCGTTCAAATAATCAAAATTCTCAACAGTATCTTACAGCTTGATAATGATATGTTCAAATGTTTAAAAACAAATAAATTTGTAGTATTATATCGATCATGGCAAACTAATTGTTTTTTTTAAGTAAGGGAGAATAAAGCATTATCATTTTATACAATTACTTTGCTGTAAGAGATGGCATCAAAGACCTCGTTGATTTGATCAGGATGACTGACAGGTACAACAATGGGATGGGATCTGACACCAGCATCCGTGATCATGACCGGTTGTACGTCTTCCACCACAAACTGGTCCATCTAAAAAAGCATTAGATCAATTTCTAAAGTCAAGAACCATTTCATCTGCACTTTTCCCTTAAAAGTATCAATTTAATTAATTAATTATGCATGACACACGTTTTCTTTATCTCTTCAAAAGTAGTATATTTTTTTTCTTTGTGCTTTTCCGTCTTTTTTTTCTTGTTTACATAATTTCCAAACGCAATCTACTTCTAAACGTTTGTAGTATCTGGAACGTTCCTTACGATACAACATTGTCACCAATGTTTGCAATGTACCCTTAAGATTCCACATTGGCAATATCCAATAAGATCACAGAATGGCACCAGTGTTTGCAACACCCCTTCAAAATCTCAGATGGCCCAAGTATACGCAATGTCCCACATAATATATATATATATATATATATATATATATATATATATATATATATATATATATATATATATATATATGTAAAGAATACAAATCATATGGCGAATAACAACCCTCTCAAGCGTACTGGATCCACCAAGGGATCACGTTTGTCAGGGATTAATTAAAATAGATGCAATAAACTGACGACGAACAGTACGAAACTAGTAACTAACTAGCCTAAGCGCTTTCGACTCTTAATGAGTCTTTTTCAAAGGCAAATACAAAACATAGTTACGACAAACAAATAAACACAAAAACGTTGCGTTTGTAAACCTATACATTTCTATCTTCACATGTGCTAAAACTATAAATACAACCAGCTTGTATAGACTAGTTGCGGAAACTGAAAACATTGTATAATTCCCTAAAAGTCTACAAGCCAAAACGACATCTATTTTTACTTTGTGTACATATGTAACGCAGATTATATCCCGGATATTTGGTTCTATACCGGTTATTCTTATAGTAAAAATTGAAGGATAAGAAGATTTAGAAAATGTTAAATTCTACTAGTGCATAGTTTTCATTTTCTAGTCTTCTTGGTTTAGACCGCTTGGTTTCAATGTTCTAAGGCGGCGTATCCAGTCTGATTCCTTTTCCTTCCTGGTTTCGGAACTCCAGCTGTGGTTGTTGGCAATAGCGATAAGTATTATATCACTGAAAGTGTGGCCAGGGGAGGAGAAGTGTTCTGCGACCGGGCTTCTGTACAGCTTTTTTGTCATCCAATCAGATCTATGAAGGTTTATCCTTATGTGTAGCTTTTAAGTTACTCCCACGTACTGAAGGCCACAGATCTTACATGTGATGAGATAAATCACATTCTCTGTTTTGCACGTTTTGTTTGGACCATGTATGTTTAGTTTTTCTTTAGTCACTGTGCTAGTGAATGTCTTGGTCTCTATCATATGTTGACAGGTTTTGCATCATTTATCGCTACAGGGTCCAGATTGACTAGGTTGGTTTTGACTAGCGATTGTTGTTAGCTTGGCCCTGACTAGGATGTCCTTTAGGTTTTTTGGTCTCCGGTAAGCTACTACAGGTTTGTTCGGAAGTATTAGGTTTAGTATGTCTGACGATTGCACGGTTGGCCATTGGTTTGCGATGATTTTACCTACTTTGGGATTGTCTGGGTGATAGGTCAGAATAAATGGTATCCTATCAACCTTTTCTTTCTGTCCATATCTGAGTAGGTCATCATATATATATATATATATATATATATATATATATATATATATATATAAATACACATATATATATATATATATACATATATATATATATATATAAATACATATAATATATATATATATATAATATATAATATAATATAATATATATAATATGGAATATGTACTCGATGTAAAAGGAAAGTGCCTCGTAGAGAATCGTATTTTCTGAAAACAAATGATAAGCATAGGTTAAAAGAGGTGTATGTAGTGCGAGGATTCATATAGGTAATCTTACCATCTGCCATGCTTGTTCATGGACGTTTACACCTATGTACTCAACAAAACTGGCGAATCCTTCGTTTAGCCAAAGATCATCCCACCAGTCCATAGTGACAATGTTACCGAACCACTAGAATAAGAAAATCAGTTGAAATGTCTTCAAGACGAAACAGGTCAATGTCAAAAGAATAAGTCTTTTCGAGTCTAGTTGTAATTCTCGAAACCGTACGCTGACTCTGTCCCTTGAGGTAGAATTACTCTCTTGAGTTGAAATGCCAGAAGAAGATGAGAAATATGAAAGTAGCGCAACTCTTTCTAACTTTAGTGTATAGCGAATATCTTTAACAAACTTTCCTAAAGAATATTATTATAAATAATAATTTATACAGTGTGAATATGGTGGCGTTTCCTTTAGATTAAAATTGCACTATTAAAAGTAATCACTGATCCGATTGGCATCTTTTATTACACCCATCACCAACATAACGCTAAATTTAAATCGTAAACTCTGTTGCACTTGTTATGTTCATAAAAATAACATCAAAAGAAAGACTTTGGCTCAAAGCTAAAAATAGGTATATACATGTGAAGAAATTACTTTTTACTAATCATTGCACTTTGCTATAAAGAATATTTGTTTTTCGTGTCGGTTGACACCCTCCTCCCATCCTAAATAAAGTTTTGTGAAGAATTTTCCTTTTTACACTAAGTTTATGGTGAAATACCATACATATTTCAGTTGGAATAGAAACATGTTTCCTACGGCGGCTCTTCGCCTTGCAGCAACGGACAAATGTCTCCGTTACAGCCCAACCCCACAAGCCGCCACTGTTCCTAAGTCTGAGTTTGTAGTGACCCAAACCTATATTTCGAATACACGTGTTCAACAGGTAAAACCTTTGCCCACGCGATATGCATAAATCATTATTTGAGAGTGTCGTAACAACTAGCATTGCAAGCCTTGCTAACTTTATGGTGTCGCTAAAATATAGCGTTAAATTACCAGCTCAATCCATTGAATTATACACGAAAACAAACACAGATGAGGGTAAAGACTTATATTCTACACATATTTAAGTATCTCAAATACAATAATTGATCAATGTTTGTGAACCTTTAATGAAACTCGCGCCATATCTAAAGCAAGGACATAATAACTTATTTGGATGAAACAAAATTCAAATTATATGGTGTTCTTTCCTATAACATGCTCTTACAAATGTTAGCATGAACAAAATACTGCTTAAAATTAAAATTATGCAGAGAGAGAGAGAGAGAGAGAGAGAGAGAGAGAGAGAGAGAGAGAGAGAGAGAGAGAGAGAGAGAGAGAGAGAGAGAGAGAGAGAGAGAGAGAGAGAGAGAGAGAGAACCATGTGGGCCACTTCATGGGCGACAACTACGGCGACTCTCTGCTTGTTGGCAGCGGAGGCTCCCGTCTCATCATACAGCATGTTAACCTCTCTGTAAGTAATCAGACCCCAATGTTCCATGGCTCCGGATACAAAGTCAGGGATAGCAATCATATCTGTGTAATAAATGTCCTCTTTTAGAAACTAGCTTACTGTTACTATTTTTAAAGTAGTTAGAATTACATCAAATGGCACTAATTACTTGGGACAGATTGCACACCTTTCTACTAGTCGTTATTTCACTTTACTTTTTCTTGCCTCATGAGGAAAACAAAGTACGTTTGAATATTTCATACCACTGAAAATTAAACAATAGTTAATCAATTAGTTAATTAAATATGGTTAGTTAATTAATTTTATTAAATATATTTTACTTCTATTTCATTATGCAAAATGAGGTTGGGGCACAGTCTCTCGAAATATGCAGTGCTGCAAATGCAGAAAATGTGCCACCTCGTCTTTCAAATTTGGTACTTCAAAATCTCGAGGGAGA
The DNA here is from genome assembly GCA_016746295.1 of Potamilus streckersoni. Lineage (NCBI taxonomy): Eukaryota > Metazoa > Mollusca > Bivalvia > Unionida > Unionidae > Potamilus > Potamilus streckersoni. Next base: position 371,814 of record JAEAOA010001901.1, on the reverse strand, counting down.
AAGAAAGACATAAGATAGTTCTTAATGCACCAGTTGTGGTAAAAAATTTCGATTATATAATTTGCTTCAGCAGTGTTTCCACTTTATCTTTTGACGTCTGCACCGCTTTATCATTTTTTCCCTGGACACTAACATTAGGTTACAGGGAACGTATTGTTTTATGAAAGACAGAACCAGTAAATGTTTGATGGAATGTTAATGCCGTATTGGAAAGAATTAAAGACGCTGATTGGCTGAAAATAATTGAAAAAGGAAACCAAAACAAATTCTATCAGAAGCCTTCGCATGGGCAAATTATACACAATAGAGAATTTGAACCAAAAACCGTTTTCGTTGTATTGGGGTCACTGCACAGGTACTAATGGATGGGGTTACCTGCAAGGAGGATAAAATGTTGATACGATATAAGGTTAATTTGAGGTCTTACCGCAATAGAATAGTAATTGGACCAAATATTATCATCATGGTCCATCAGAATTGAATAGTTGTGTGTGCCATTTATTAGTATTATGAACGTTTCAACAAGCGTACAGGTAATAGAATAAAGATTTGCATGTTGGAATATCTGGCTCTGAAGGGCTGCACTATGCGATTATCCATTCCCAGTGTTGATCTCAATTGTCATACGTTTTCATTTATTATCTGATAGCGTTTATTATAACAAGTCCCATATTCATGCCTTAATTTATTAGTGATTCTTTTCAAACTAAAATGTACTGATTAGATACCATACTTTGTAGTGCTGCATGTTTACACTAGACGATACGAATCACGTTACACTACAACCCTGCAAACCTCAAATCATCAGCTGTTTTGACTGCCCCCCCCAAAAAAAAACATTTGTTCTCTACAACTGCAGAAAGATGAGTGAATCTGGAGATTTCAACTCCTGTTCTCTGTTCCTTTTGAAATTTGAATGATTTTACACCGCATTAATATTTGAGTGAATGGTCTTCGCATTAATGTTATTTGAGACATATAAATTCTGATATGGTTGATGCTTGTCTTATAGTTTTGGCAGGGGTATTCCATAGCGATACGTTGAAATTAATAAAAGATCGCTTTTACTATTGTAGTCTAGAACTTGGAAATTTTAGATGTAGATTCCTTACATCACAGCTAGTGAAATGCACATTAAATGGTGAAATAAATTAGTCTGTTTAAATATTCTTCCTTCATTTAAATCTGACCAGTCAGTCTCTTTATACGGGGTGTCTGTTCTAAGCCGAGTGGTCCGCTACAGATGCGAGAGGTCGTGGGTTCGAACCCGACTGAGTCATACTAAAGACTTTAAAAATGGTACTAACAGCTGCCTTGTTTTGCGCTCAGCATTAAGAGGTCTGTTTTAGGACTGGTCGTCCTGGTTTCAGGATAATGTGATTAGGTTGTACATAATGCCAAATATATGCGGCATGATGTCCCAGAAATAGACATCGCTAAACAGTCACACAGTAGACATCACTGTAGATATCGACGAATCACATCACTGTAGATATCGACGAATCAAACCCTTGACACTTCAAGGCTGTCGTATTCATCAATTGACCACTTAAGATTGCTCACCAGTCCATTGATCCTTCAAGCCTGTCAAACCGATCTCTTGACACTCGAATGCTGTAATACCAATCCCTTGACACATGAAGGTTGTAATACCAATCCCTTAACACTTGAAGGCTGTAAAACCAATCCCTTGACACCTGAAGGTTGTAATACCAATCCCTTGCCTCTTGAGGGCTCTAATACCAATCCCTTGAAATCTGAAAGTTGTAATACCAATCCCTTGACACCTGATGTTGTAGTACCAATCCTTGACACTTGAAGGCTATAATACCAATTCCTTGACGCCTGACGGTTGTAGAACCAATACCTTGCCTTTTGAAGGCTATAATACTAATCCCTTGACACTTGAAGCTGTAATACCAATCCCTTTCCATCTGAAGGCTGTAAACCATATCCCTTGCCACTTGAAGAATATAATACCAATCCCTCGACATTTGAAGGCTGTAGTGAAGATCCGTTTACACTTGACGGATGTAATGCCAGTCCCTCAACATCTGAAGGATGTAGTACCAAAATTTATTACTAAAATTTATTGTAACCGATTTTGAATGGATATAAAATTTGATTTATTAAGGAGCATTCAGGAGAATATTTCAACCACTGATTCCATTTGATTGTATAGAGAAAATTGTAGAAAACAGTTTGGTTCAAAATAATACTCTGTGAAAACTCATTCATAAGACTAGTCTATTCTTAAGTACAATAGTAGAATTACACGATAATATTTTAAATGACTTCTTGTTCCATGTTTACTGAGAATTAGATAAATTATAGTAAGTTTGGAAATAATTATGTTGAAAGTATTTGTAACGAGGAGAGAGAGAGAGAGAGAGAGAGAGAGAGAGAGAGAGAGAGAGAGAGAGAGAGAGAGAGAGAGAGAGAGAGAGAGAGAGAGAGAGAGAGAGAGAGAGAGAGAGAGAGACTGTCTGTATCAGACATTGTATGGCCAGGCCATTTCAGCAGTCTCGTCATGAAATAACATCAAAAGGAGTTGTACGAATACACATCAATCTGATGTGTTTGGTGATGCGCCTCGGACTGAGTGCATCGTACATGTTACTACAGCAATAATTAACAATGTTAAATTTTTTGTTACTTGTCTCATTCCGCCGCCGTATTATTCCATGGGAACTAAATTAATGGCGACTAAGTACATGAGCTTTCTTACTTTCTTAACTGACGGTCTATGTTAAGAAAACAGGGGGTGGGGGTAGGGTTATACCTGTACATATGTTTGTCAATTTAATGTACTCATTTTAATCTCTATTAGTTTTGATTATATACTTAATACCATTTTTTGGCAGAGGGAATGCTACGTCAAACAGTTCCTGGTAATATTCCATCGTGGTCTTCATCACACCAAGGGAATACTGCGCCTGCATAATCCTATCAGGAGTAGCAAACACCCGGATCTGCATAAAGGAAATAACTAAGCAAGAGTTAAACAATATTTACAATATATTATATTACACACACACACACACACACACACACTGTCATTTTCCTAAGCCACACATATCAAGTCATATATAAGCCATAAGCTACCTGTCTTGCGAACATACCGCGGCCGTATGCTTGATGTCTAAAGACTTCCGCGGGCTAGTCTTGAACTCTTACGCAATGTTACCAGGACTCGCTGGAGACCGGAAACTTAAATCGGCAAAAGGCTACAGATCGCACCAATTGGCAAAGGTTTGTAATTATGTATTAAAGTTATTCCAACTATCAAAGGGAAGTCCACGTGGTGAACGAGGCGTATTCTTATCAGTCCCCACGTTGACAGACAGCGAGACGGACATTGTGTTATTGAATCAGTTCACAACTACATCCAATCAGAATTGAGATAGAATGTGTGATTACATTTCGACCTGAATGATACTTTCTAACTTGTAAGCTAAAATTTAGTATTCGTAAAGAGGGATTGTGGATCAATAGAGTTACTCCGAGAGAATCCACTCGTAGTTTGGCGGCAAAACTGGAAATTAAATTCAAAGGAAAGACAAAGATTCGATAGGTCAGTAAGTTGTTTGCTCGATGGATAGTACAGATGAGTAGAAATACAAGGACAGGTGGAAATCAATCTCACGCTGCTAATCAAGTTATGCAATAGACTATTAAAGGGTCGAACGAAAGGAGTGTAACTGGAAATTTGAATCTTTTGATTACTAGATTGTCATTAAATTATTATTCATTAAATTTCAGCTTTTTTGTATACATAACCATCTCAACGTCAGCATTGCTGACTGGGGGCTATGAGCTTTACATCTATCTTTCACTAAATTTAACTTCCAACCGAAATTGAGCCTGGGTGGGACTTCTTTAACAGTTTAATTAAAATATTGGGAACACAACACCCCAACCATAATAGCCTCCCCACACACATGTATACTGGTAGTCAAGGTAAATCTATACAATTTTATTTACTAGGATAGCGACTTAGCATAAAACGAGGTTATCGACAGTGTCAATAGAGGCGACTTCTTCAACATCGCTAGTTTTGGTTTGATCTTATTACTACAATTACAATTTTCAAAAATCTTCTAATCGAATTAATGTTATATTACCTTTGTACCATATTTAGTGGTGTTTTCCAGGGAGGCAAAGTCACAGACGATGAAGCAGGCGAGATAGGTGCTCATCTTTGGAGATCGTTGAAAATTAGTTACGACCATTCTGGGATTCCATCTATACATCTCAGTAGACTATGTATGAAAACAATGAATTAAGACACATTCGTGAATGGAGTGTACTTATTTCTAAAATAACAATCATAGAAAAAAACAATCAAACTAAAATCGAAAGAAACACATGACATCCTAAAATAAAAAGTTTTTTTCATGTTGTCATAGATGTTGGTACGAAGTATTCTCACTGATTGTAACCCAGCAATCTTTCAAAGCAGACCAGAGAAAGCCAGCATGAAAAATGTCCAATGACTTAGTTAGCTTATCAATAATCTCTCTCTCTCTCTCATATATATATATATATATATATATATATATATATATATATATATATATATATATATCTATATATATATATATATATATATATATATATATGTGTGTGTGTGTGTGTGTGTGTGTGTGTGTGTGTGTGTGTGTGTGTGTGTGCAATAAACTGACGACGAACAGTACGAAACTAGTAACTAACTAGCCTAAGCGCTTTCGACTCTTAATGAGTCTTTTTCAAAAACATATATACGACAAACAAATAAACACAAAAACGTTGTGTTTGTAAACCCCTACATGGCTGTCTCCACATGTGTTAAAACTATAAATACAACCAGTGTGTATAGACTAGTTGCGAAGGCTGAAAACAGTGTATAATTCCCTAAAAGTCTACAAGCCAAAGCGACATTTTTTTTTTTACTTTTTGTACATTTATGTAACGCAGATTATATCCCGGATATTTGATTCTATACCGGTTATTTTAATAGTAAAAATTGAAGGATATTAAGAAGATTTAGAAAATGTTAAATTCTACTAGTGCATAGTTTTCATTTTCTAGTCTTCTTGGTATAGACCGCTTGGTTTCAATGTTCTAAGGCGGCTTATCCAGTATGATTCCTTTTCCTTCCTGGTTTCGGATCTCCAGCTGTGGTTGTTAGCAATAGCGATAAGTATTATATCACTGAAAGTGTGGCCAGGGGAGGAGAAGTGTTCTGCGACCGGGCTTCTGTACAGCTTTTTTTGTCATCCAATCAGATCTATGAATGTTTATCCTTTTGTGTAGCTTTTTGTTTCTCCGACGTACTGAAGGCCACAGATCTTACATGTGATGAGATAAATCACATTCTCTGTTTTGCACGTTTTGTTTGGACCATGTATGTTTAGTTTTTCTTTAGTCACTGTGCTAGTGAATGTCTTGGTCTCTATCATATGTGACAGGTTTTGCATCTTTTATCGCCACAGGGTCCAGATTACTAGGTTGGTTTTGACTAGCGATTGGCGTTAGCTTTGCCCTGACTAGGATGTCCTTTAAGTTTTTTGGTCTCCGGTAAGCTACTACAGGTTTGTTCGGAAGTATTAGGTTTAGTATGTCTGACGATTGCACGTTTGGCCAGTGGTTTGCGATTATTTTATCTACTTTGGGATTGTCTGGGTGATAGGTCAGAATAAATGGTATCCTATCAACCTTTTCTTTCTGTCCATATCTGAGTAGGTCATCACGGTTTGTTTGTTTGGCTCTTTGGATTGCCTCCGCAATCAGGTCTTTGTCGTAGCCTCGGTAAATTAAATGTTTAGCCAGCTCTTCAGACCTAATCTTACGTCGTCCGGACTCGAACCTGAATTCTTATAGGATTATTAGGTGATCGGGATTGTGTTTTATTCTTAGAATCATATTCGGTTTATATTCACAAACTGTTATTTCTATTTACCGATTTTTACATGGTTTTCTAGGGAAATAAATTGTTTTGTTTAAATGTACAAAGCTTGTTGGCTTTGGTTCTTTTCTTTGTTACTGAGTACGAGATCTTGTCACGTACACACACAATCACACACACATACATACATATATATATATATATATATATATATATATATATATATATATATATATATATATATATATATATGTATATATATATATATATATGTATATATATATATATATATCTATATATATATATATATATATATATATATATATATATATATATATATATATATATATATATATATATATATATATGTAAAAGGTTAAGAGTCAGTATGAAGCTACTGAAATTATGATATTGTGCTGTGCAGATATCCCAGCTATCTCGCTCGTTGCCATGGCATCCTTGGACCAGGTCTCATAAACAATGTCCACAGCACAACTTCAAAAATCTTCTCAAAATCGTTGAAAAAAGAAATAATGATGAACTGGCACTTTTCACGGATCGCATTTATTTATCAGACTCGTCATGTGATTAGTACTTTGTCTGTTCCTTTTCCTTTTTTGTATATGTTCAGAGCAACCCGGAAGAAGCATCATAGTGATGACAATACTAAGTATTCTCCTTAAAAAAAAGTAAAATCTAGATAGTTGCTGCATGGTATACATGCTTCCCACAATCCCATCCCGTGAAATCCCTATTAATCTTAAATAATACATTTAAATTACTTTTTGACATCATTAGTTTTTTGGACATTGATTTACACTTTTTTATTATTTATTACTTTTTTATTAAATTTTTGACTTAGTTTGTCATGATTTTTCAATTTTCAAATTCTCCAAATGTGTTTTCGTATAAAATTTTTATTTGCCAGTGATCAATCACTTGATCCGGACACCTTTACTACTTGCAAGATAAATTCATTTTTTCATCGTTCAGTTCATGTCGTCTTACCATAAGATAATATTTAATGTTTATTCTGTGTCACCTGTATATTAAACGTTCATTAATGTGATCCAGTAAGTTTGTATTGCTCTGTATTCTTGATTGTTAATGCGTAATTGCTTTTATACACAGAAAGACTTATATACGGTGAGTTATATCCATCGTATAGAGCGCGGAACCCAGCATATCAAAAACGCAACCCAATATATAAGGCACGGACCATAATATATTATTGCATGGACACCAACATATCAAGTATTCATCCAAACATTTTTTGACAGATTGGGGGTTTTAAGGATTAACTTGTGATAATGTAATAATACATTTATAGAAATGCTTAAAGTCAGGACCTTTCTTTTGAAATTGTGATTAAATGCTTAAGAAAAGACTACAACACGAATGTATGTGTTTAATTACGTGTAATACACAAACGTAATAATATGGTGGCCTTCAAAACATTGACGTAGTAATTCAGCAAGAAATGGATGACCCAGTGAATAAGTATTTTGAAAGTTAGCCCTAAATTTTTTGTTATGCAGGAGATATCTGCTTGTGTATGTGGCACAATATTACTTTTATATAAAGCATGAACAATAGCTGTGAATTGAATTTGTTTGAATTCAATTGATTGCTTTTATTGTACGATATATATATATATATACATATATATATATATATATATATATATATATATATATATATATATATATATATATATATATATATATATATATATATATATATATATATATATGCTCAATATATGTATACTCAATATATATATAATATATATATATATATATATATATATATATATATATATATATATATATATATATATATATATATATATATATATATATATATGCTCAAAATATGTATACTCAATATATATATATATATATATATATATATATATATATATATATATATATATATATATATATATATATATATCTGTTTGTGTAACAGTGTTTTTGACAACAACGAAATTAAAAATCTTATACTTGTTTTATTTTTTATAAGTATCTATGAGCTTTTTCATGTCTTTCAATAAAGTTGTAATTATAACTACCTCAATACTGTGTTCTTTTTATTTGGTGGAGAGATGCTGATTTAGGCGTTAATGTTGACAGCTATCTGCCAAATTTCGAATTTCACTCCTATTTATACTCTTCGGAAATTGGTCATGTGACGTAAATTTTAACGAATCATTGCTTGTTCGAGATGCCAAACAGGTCCGATGGTGCCGAACAGATAATTTACAACCAGCGACACAAACTGAGAGCTAATATACAATTTAACTAGCATGAATTATCTTTTTACACTCTGTCATTAGCAAATATATAAACATTATATATTATATCGTGTCTGTCAAACGTCAGCGTACTTAAAGTCGAAACCAGAACTGTTAAGCATGGGTAAAGAGTACACAACTACCAATGCACGCTGTAAAACTGGAAATATATTGGCCAGCAAAAATATGAAGAATACAATATTAAATATTCAAAACATATTTATACATGTATACATGTATAAAAGAAGACCAGCATTTACAATCAACAGGTGAGATTTAATTGAAAAAAATATGGACTTGACAAGTGTACTTTGTGGAACCGTTCATCGTTAGCCATTTTTCTTGCAGACGTATTTTCGAGATGTCAGCTGTTGGAGTCATCGAGCTTATTGCAATTCAAATGATGATTTAGATGGGAATTAAAGTGCAATAAACATTTATGGGTGTGATAAATTCATATAAAATAAGAATACATAAGATTTTATGAGTATTTAACGATGTGCGTTGAACTCGATGATATTTTTTACCACATTACCTGCCATTACACTTGACAAACAGCATGTACAAATTAATACAAATATCATTGTAAGTCACGATCCATATATTTAAACTGAACACAGTGTTCAAATTCATGCAGCAGATTATATATATATATATATATATATATATATATATATATATATATATATATATATATTATATATATATATATATATATATATATATATATATATATATATATATATATATATATATATATTATGAACAACAAGGTTAAATTATGACCATCCTCCCCATCTATCATATTAAAACTTTAGGTCTATTACAATATCAAGTACTGAAATATGCAGATGCTCTTATCGAGAGGGCATGCTTTATCCCCGTCGTTCATATAAGTTACACAAACGTTTGTTTTCTCTTGACACGTTTTGCACTATAATTTGCCAGTTTTTCACTGCTCGAATGACCGTAAGACTGAAAATTTTCACGGAGTTTCGATACCAGTTATATTTGATCAAATGACTTTTCAAAGAATTTACATATATATTTATATTAAATCGATCAAAATACCTCTAAAGTATTGAATAAATCTTTGAATCAGAATATTTTCATAATTTGAAAATAATCATT